>JASEVX010000001.1:74768420-74787317 GCA_031761405.1 Serripes groenlandicus
GGAAATCTTTACCGTGGCGTTTATTATACCTTTTTTAGAGACGTCTGCTTTGAAGACTTTACGAAGAAAGAAATGAAACATCAGGACAATTGGAAGAACAATTCTCAGTTGAAAACAGTTTGGGAACTGGGAAAATTGCTAGCAGTTTCTCTTTTCTAACATTGGTTTCAAAGTATCTTCTGCATAATCATCAGAAGTAGTCCGTATCAGGTAAAAGGTTATAATACTACATTTACACGCCACCTGGTGTGTTTCGTGTTTTTAACATTGAACCCATTTCGATATCCTTGTTTATTAATTGCAGTCGATGTTGATGCAGCACATTTATGTGTTTTCAGAGACGCATTTAAAGTCGACTATCTATTTTAAGGCAAGAAAACTATAAAAAAACAAAACTTCCCCAAAACAGAAGGATGGAACTTTCGTTTCATATCGCGGATTATATTGTTATGAGTGTGTTTATTTTAATATCATTTGGCATTGGTATATATTTCGGCGTTTTTCGAAAGCAGGATACCACGGACCAATACCTTTTGGGTAACCGGAAACTACATCTTCTTCCGGTTGGATTGTCTTTGTTAGTAACATATCAGTCGGCTGCTTCAGTGTTGGGATTACCTGCGGAAATCTATCTCCACCACACCATGTTTATTTACAGTCTTGTTGCTGTGCTCCTTGCACTGGCAATTCAGGGTTTTTTCATCGCACCGTTCGTTCATCCATTGAAATTGACAAGTGCGTATGAGGTAAGTGCTTTTCCTGAAATCCTATGTGTCCCTTAACCAGGCAAATGAGCCATTAGTCTCATGTCGTCGTATAGTACCTTTGATAACATCTTTGAAAACGAAGAAATTGATTGGAATGTATTTCACGAAATACCACTATTAAACTTCGAATGTTTCGGAGGCTACGTTTTTTAGCCTAATATGTTATAAATAAGACAACTCTTCAAATATCAACTCGGATTAAAGGAGTACGTTTATTTTCAACACGCACTTCTCAACAGTCCTTGTGTTAAGAAAATCATCTAAGATCTGATCTTCAAGAATAAAAACTTCATGATACCCTGATAATAAAAAATCGATCTTAAGAAACTGATATTTGTTCAACTGATCAATAATCTGTTTTAAGCATCCCGATTACTAATTTCGTTTAGAAAATTAGTCGCGGACCCAAGAATCTCGTTCTGGTTTTCAATTAGCAAAACGGGAACATCGTTCGGTTTTCCCTGTCTGCGACACTCAATCGGTCTTTGGTGTTGTGATAAGTAGCACTATGATAAAAGGTTAACACTATTTCAGTAATATCACGGCGGCCAGTTCATCTAACCATGGGTTTCCTGGCTCTCTTGTACCAGTCCTCCACATTTACATTCTTCCCAGACAACAGGCTTTCTTCCCGTACAGTGATTGATTGATTGCGGTTTAACGCCGTTTTAAGCAATTTTCCAGTCATATCACGGCTACCGTTTCACCTACTTGTGTGTATCCTGGCTTTCTCATACCAGTACTCCACACAACATTCCTTCCAAGCAACTGGCTGCTTTTCCACAAAGACTGTTAGGCTATTAATCGAAGACGAATGACGCTTGTCACAGTGACTTTTTTCTCAAACGTCGGTTCGAACTCACAACCCCTGGATTGACAGCTCGCGTCGCTACCGATTGAGCTTCCGGGGTTTCCTCACGTGTAAACTCAACACGTGATGGGAGACCATGAACACAAGTCACACTACTTTCGCGAATTATCGGACTGAATGAATGGCCAAGCCGGCATTCAGATTCAAGATCCCTTGATTTACAATCCTCGTCGTTACCGACAAACTTATCGCGAATGGACCATAGGTCACAATACACCAAATAAATCCCTTCGCTGTTTCTATGTAAATCAACGAGTTTCAATTCTCAATTGTCACACTTTCTAAGTGTTTCTCAGGTTGAGCACCCTATACCATTGAACAAGATATACCTCTAAGCTTTAAAATAATCCAAAGAAAATGGGGCGTCATGCATTATGCTAGAAAGAACCCACCCCGCGAAAATCGGGCTTGGACGATACTGGTTGATCACATATTCTACTTTTACTTTCAAACTACTAATAATGATCAAATCAATAATTTTCCCATGCATTCCATTGACGAATGTCATATATTCAATGCATTCTGGGGGAAGGTATACACTCATTTCTGCGCAAACAAAGGTTTTTTACGGACTTGTTGGATGTATTTAGCGTAATGTTATATATATGCGTACACACCGTCATTATTAATATAAATCTGAGTCGTATCAGGCGATTGTGGGTCGTATTGCCTAAAGTGAAGACTCAGATTGACATGAACATACGCACACTCTCAATACACCATTAAGTGTCCACCTAGATAGTATGTTGATCGAGATATATCATCTTTTGACACAAGCCTTTAAGTGTATCCTTATAATTAGGACGCCCATTACCTCCCACGTATGATAAATTTACAGCAGAAGATTTTTAAATTATCTCCGTAAAATGTTAGTATAAGATTGCATATAATTTAAAACATTGTGGCAAAAGGAGCAATCGTCTGCTGTAGGGGCGTAACATTGCGTCTGTTTGTTGGAAACGGTTAAGTTTTCCCTCCGCTAGGCCGTTACTCATAGCCTCTGGGATTGAATCTCCAGATCGAGCGAATAACACAACTAGCCCAACACGAATTTTGTTCCTCTACCTCATATGCACATTCTTTGTTATGCTGTGTGCACTTTGTATTGTGTTTTATACATTATTTAATAAAATAAATACTGTGTATTATGTTAAACACACTATTTATTTTTTCATTTACATTCTTTATTGTGTTTTATGCAGTCTTCATTATCTTATGCACACTCTTTTATACACTCTACTTGTGTTTCGTACATTCGTTGATACATTTTTAAGACAGTTGAGGCGTTCCATGCTTTTTTCTCTGAAGCATTGTCTTTATCACTTAACATGATGAAGTTTTATATAGTCTATTTACCATCGAAACGGTCATTCCATAGCGAATGTTATTTTTACGCGCGTGAGATAAAGTAGTACGACTGTGGCTGGTAAAATCACGAACAGCTTGTATTAAACGTTCAATGGAAAAAGATGATTTACGTCATGGATGAAAGCAGCTGTGTGTGTTTATTGTACTTTGTTTATGGCTATCAACAACCATTGATTATTAAATAACTCCTTAAATATAGCGTATCTATAAGACTTTAATCTTTAAATTGCCATATTATAATGTATAGTAATAGTGACTAATTGGTCCGTCGGGCCGGGTGTATTTATTTATATGTTTTTGTATATATGTATTGAATTCATTTGTACACATGTCACTGACATAAATGATTTACTTACTTACTTACTTAGCCTACTAATAGCGCAATTTATCTCCATACGAGCTTAAAGTCCATTTTACTGCAATGAATGATGTACATATATAAAGGGAGGTAATAGGGCGAATAATTACTTGGCGTATATAATTGAGTTAAGTACCCATATGTCCAAACTCTATTTCTATGCCGTTTATCTTCTTTTCATTTTGATGACATAAAGCGGTCTTTTTCGACGATAATGCAGAATGTTCTGCTTGAAATTAATATTGATGCACAGCTTTTCCACATACCGCAACGGTGGTGAACTGGTAGACCGTTTGCCTCATGTGCGGGAGGTCGCGGGTTCGACCCCCGACAACGTCATACCAAAGACTGCCGTCCTTGGCGGTCAGGGTTGTTGGGTTAGCATTATGACTGACTGGGTTTTGTCAGAATAAAAGGACTATTTGTACTGGTAACTTACACAAGAAACACTGTGATATAACTGACGATTTGTTGACATCGGCGTAAAACACCAAACAATCATTTATCAATTGTCCACATACGTTCAATGTACCAGTTTGCGATGGTAGTCCCTAGTTCATTTATATTTATTTACACATTAAAGTTTGCATAAAAACGATGTGAGATCAAGTTGCTTCTATGAACAATTATTTCTTTTATCGAGCTTTTTAGTTTGATAATTTCAAAGTCGTCTGCTGCAGATGTGATGTATTTGGGAAAGGGTTAAGGAGTAAATATGCATTTGTCCAGTCTTTATCAGACCCAGGGATGAATTTAAATAGTTCTAGATACTTATTTATCATGCAATGAGTAGATTACGTGACGTATAACACTGGTATTATAAACCTTTTGTTTACATGTCTACTGGTATGATAAAAAAAAATCTTTATCAGTCTACTTATTTTTTAGAAATGACGTAATCGCTGGAACTACTTTTCTGAAATATAAATAAGCCGTTCCTCTGAAAACCAACTGCTTTGACTGCGAAAAGTATCGACTTATATCAACCTAAGCATGCCGCGCAGGCTAAACCGGACAGACACGTTTCGACTCCTGTGTATTTTCTGTTTCAGTCGGAACTCTTTAGCTTCCGTATGACGTGTGTACACAATGTAATTCGGCGCGTATTTGTGCACGCGCGTGACGTCATTCTATTTTAGGTAACGTCATTTACTAATGGGCTTTTGTTATTTTGAATGCTATTTCTTAAAACTAGTGAGAATAAGTGTAGATTTACCTGAAAACATAATTTTACATGCAAGATAAATAGAATATTACGCCCCTGACGTTCGACATAAACTTTATCAGACTCGGCTGTGAGAAAAGATAATTGTTTCGCCAAAGGCTCGCCAATTAGCCTATCAATTATCCCAACCTCGTCAGATAAAGTTCATATCTAACGTCAGGGACATAATATTCTCTATTTAACAGATACGTTAAAGAAGTCTTTATCAGACCCAGGAATGCATTCAGATAATTCTAAATACGTATTTAACAGATACGTTAAAGAAGTCTTTATAAGCCCCAGCAATGAATTCAGATTATTCGAAATACGTATTTAACAGATACGTTAAAGAAGTCTTTATAAGCCCCAGGAATGAATTCAGATAATTCGAAATACGTTTTTAATAGATAAGTTAACGAAGTCTTTTTAGACCCAGGGATGAATTAAGATAATTCGAAATACGTATTTAACAGATACGTAAAAAAAGTCTTTAAAATACCCAGGGATGAATTCAGATAATTCTAAGACATGGAGCACTCAGACGGGTGTTGACCAATTTAACCAATCATATTTCAGCTATATACTCAAACAACTGAAACATCTTTATTAGTGATATGGTCACTAGCCCAGACTCAATACACATCATAATTATAACAAACAGTTAAGTGACATACATATATAACACACTATAAAAATGACTTTCGTCTTTCTAGAGAATACTGAAAAAATATACATTCCTAATTTGTTTATGACATTTGTATTTGTGTGGCTCATTAAACAGTTGAATTTTGCAATAGTAGGAATACTACAGAAACATGTCGGTATATAACATAACGTTAACTCTGATATGCTTTATATTCAAGTATAAAATGGTACTCTGTTTCAACAGACTGACAACACAAGACATAATCTTTCAGCGCGATCCAATCCCAGATGTCGGCCCTTTTCAATCATGAGGCAATGTGATGAAGTTCTAAAGGTTATCAATGCCCTTCGGAACTTCCCCACATTGATCACATCTAAGCAATTCTGGAAATCGAAATTTGGCTTAAAATTGATATAACAGCTGAGTTTTGAGCTACAGTAACATCGTGTACATATTGGTCTTTTAATCTTTGAAGATATATACATATAAAATAAGATTCATTGGTAACACTATGATCATTCCAAACATATCCTAAACCGTTTTTAATAAGATTGGTTCGGATTTATGTTACCCAATTCGAATGTCCGAAACCATCATACAACATATCATAGCACTTTCTAACAAGTCTGTGACACGGCAATTTGATAATACAGACATATAGCGCTTCAAGCAGTATGTATATACCTTTTCAACACTCACAAACTCGTTTAAACCCCACAGGTCCGAACCGTTCAATATTATTGGCGTCACTTTACTGTCATATATCTTGAAGGAGGTACTATGCTCAATAAGCAAAAACGATCCTAAACTATTAAAAATACATGTTTGCTTTTGTGGACATTCTCTCAGCCATGCGATATAAAGACAGAGTAGATGCAAACTAAACACCAATATATGTGAAACCATTTACACATTCTATACGTTCATTTTTATAACTCCATTGGTCTGTTCGTTTCAATATCCCACCATTTCTAAAAACTACAACCTTTGTCTTTTTAACATTTAAGCTAAGACCATATGTATCACAACAGTCACTGACCAGATTTAACTGCATTTGTAGTCCGCGTATTGTATAATTGATCAGAGCTACATTATCTGCGACAAATAATAATAGCAACTGGGTTATATCTGGACATAACTGAACTCATTTTATACCGGACTCTTCCATGAGACCACACAGTTCATTTATGAAGAATACTAGTATGTGTACACCAGAGGTTTGAGCTGAAACATATAAATAGTCGATATTAATTTTGTTCATATAACAATTAACCTTACATTTTAATAAGTTCAGTATTTTTCAATTTTAATGAGCCTATACTTAATTGTTTCCAAATAGTTTTCACATGGTTAAGAATTTGCCTCTATCTTCTAAAAGCAACTTTAGACGTTTTTTTAATTACACTGTTTAGGACTTCAAACATCATTTCCAGATCAGCCTGCACATACATGCAGTCAAATCTTGATATACAGTGTTTGCTACTTATCTATAAATTCCATGCAAATGACCCTTAAAATGTGCATTATCGATCGATACAATAGACTGGTGATATCAGTTGCAGAAGTTCAGCGGGACTAATGTGGACTAGCGATAACTCGAACTCGAAAGGGACCCACAACTTCGAGTTATCGACGTGTTCGAGTGATCGCTAGAATTATGATAAATTCATTTATAAATCGTCAATTGTGTAATGTGTTAATGTGTTAATAATGAAAAAGTGAACGACTGATGAAATCACACCAACAAAACAGCACAGTGCCGATTGCTCGTATAAGCTGTCAGAAATGTGGCTATTCTATTTCCAAAAGAAATGTCCGTTCCAGGAAATGGTCAGAATAAAACGTTTTATTCGAATTGTCCAATGATCGAGTTATCGGGGGTCTGTTGTAATTGTGAATAGGTCTAATCAATACATTTTTGACTTATCGTGATAAAATATATATTACTTTGTAAGACTTCACATTTAATCAAATTATTTACAAATGTCCAAGGGAAATTGTAACATCTAGAACAATGGAAACTTACATTTGACAGTGTATGAAACATGTTTGTGCAAAATGTCTCCCTTTACCTTAATGAAGTTCAAGGTCTGTATTCAGACTGTCCTTACACACAGATTGCTCGATGAGTACAAGTCAACGGGAGTGTACTCATAGTGTCCTTACACATCGATTGCTCGATGAGTGCTAGGCAACGAGAGTGTACTGATATTGTCCTTAAACACCGATTCCTCGATGAGTACAAGTCAACGAGAGTGTACTGATAGTGTCCTTACACATCGATTGCTCGATGAGAGCTAGTCAACGGGAGTGTACTCATAGTGTCCTTATACACTGATTGCTCGATGAGTGCAAGTAAACGAGAGTGTACTCAAAGTGTCCTTAAACACCGATTGTTCGATGAGTGCTAGTCAACGACAGTGTACTCAGAGTGTCCTTACACACTTATTGCCCGATGAGTGCTAGTCAACGAGAGTGTACTTATAGTGTCTTTATACCCCGATTGCTCGATGAGTGCTAGCCAACGAGTGTACTCAGAGTGTCCTTAAACACCGATTGCTCGATGAGTGCTAGTCAACGAGAGTGTACTTATAGTATACTTACACACCGATTGCTCGATGAGTGCTAGTCAACGAGAGTGTACTTATAGTGTCCTTAAACACCGATTGCTCGATGAGTGATAGTCAACGAGAGTGTACTCATAGTGTCCTTATACACCGATTGCTCGATGAGTGCTAGTCAACGAGAGTGTACTTATAGTGTCCTTACACACCGATTGCTCGATGAGTGATAGTCAACGAGAGTGTACTCATAGTGTCCTTAAACACCGATTGCTCGATGAGTGCTAGTCAACGAGAGTGTACTCATAGTGTCCTTACACACCGATTTCTCGATGAGTACTAATCAACGAGAATGAACTCATAGTGTCTTTCAACACAGATGGTTCGATGTGTGCTAATCAACGGAAGTGAACTCATAGTGTCCTTAAACACCTATTGATCGGTGAGTGCTAGTCAACGGGAGTGTACTCATAGTGTCATGACACACTGATTGCTCGATGAGTGCTAGTCAACGACAGTGTACTAATAGTGTCCTTAAACACCGATTGCTCGATGAGTGCTAGTCAACGAAAGTGTACTCATAGTGTCCTTAAACACCGATTGCTCGATGAGTGCTAGTCAACGAGAGTGTTATCAGAGTGTCCTTACACACCGATTGCTCGATGAGTGCTAGTCAACAGGGGTGTACTCATAGTGTTCTTATACACCAATTGCTCGATGAGTGCTAGTCAACGAGAGTGTACTCATAGTGTCCTTATACACTGATTGCTCGATGAGTGCAAGTCAGCGGGAGAGTACTCATAGTGTCCTTACACACTGATTGCTCGATGAGTGCAAGTCAGCGAGAGATTACTCAGAGTGTTCTTACACACTGATTGCTCGATGAGTGCTAGTCAACGTGAGAGTACTCAGACTGTCCTTACACAGTGATTGCTCGATGAGTGCAAGTCAGCGGGAGAGTACTCAGAGTGTCTTTACACACTGATTGCTCGATGAGTGCAAATTAGCGGGAGAGTACTCAGGAGTGTCCTTACACACTGATTGCTCGATGAGTGCAAGTCAGCGGGAGAGTACTCAGGAGTGTCCTTACACACTGATTGCTCGATGAGTGCTAGTCAACAGGAGTGTACTCATAGTTTCCTTATACAACGATTGCTCGATGAGTGCTAGTCAACGAGAGTGTACTCAAAGTGTCCTTACACACTGATTGCCCGATGAGTGCAAGTCAATGAGGTGTACTCAGACTGTCCTTACACACTGATTGCTCGACGTGTCCTAGTCAATGGGGTCTACTCAGACTGTTCTTACACACTGATTACTCGACTGGTCCTAGTCAATGGGGTGTACTCAGACTGTCCTTACACACTGATTACTCGACGGGTCCTAGTCAACGGGGTGCACTCAGACTGTTCTTACCCACTCATTGCCCGACAAGTGCTAGTCAATGGGGTGTACTCAGATTATCTTTACACACCGATTGCTCGACGGGTCCTAGTCAACGGGGTGTACTCAGACTGTTCTTACCAACTCATTGCTCGACGAGTGCTAGTCAATGGGGGTGTACTCAGACTGTCCTAACAATGATTGCTAGTCAACGGGATGTTCT
Organism: Serripes groenlandicus; assembly: GCA_031761405.1. Taxonomy (NCBI): domain Eukaryota; kingdom Metazoa; phylum Mollusca; class Bivalvia; order Cardiida; family Cardiidae; genus Serripes; species Serripes groenlandicus. The sequence goes on from JASEVX010000001.1 coordinate 74,777,802, forward strand.
CAGACTGTCCTAACTCTGATTGCTAGTCAACGGGGTTTTCTCAGACTGTCTTAACTTTGATTGCTAGTCAACGGTGTGTTCTCAGACTGTCCTAACTCTGATTGCTAGTCAACGGGATGTTCTCAGACTGTCTTAACTTTGATTGCTAGTCAACGGTGTGTTCTCAGACTGTCCTAACTTTGATTGCTAGTCAACGGGGTGTTCTCAGACTGTCCTATCTCTGATTGCTAGTCAACGGGATGTTCTCAGACTGTCCTAACTCTGACTGCTAGTCAACGGTGTGTTCTCAGACTGTCCTAACACTGATTGCTAGTCAACGGGGTGTTCTCAGACTGTCCTAACACTGATTGCAAGTCAACGGGGTGTTCTCAGACTGTCCTAACTTTGATTGTAAGTCAACGATGTGTTCTCAGACTGTCTTAACTTTAATTGCTAGTCAACGGGGTGTTCTCAGACTGTCCTAACAGTGATTGCTAGTCAACGGGATGTTCTCAGACTGTCCTAACTCTGATTGCTAGTCGACGGGGTGTTCTCAGACTGTCTTAACTTTGATTGCTAGTCAACGGTGTGTTCTCAGACTGTCCTAACAGTGATTGCTAGTCAACGGGATGTTCTCAGACTGTCCTAACTCTGATTGCTAGTCAACGGGGTGTTCTCAGACTGTCCTAACTCTGATTGCTAGTCAACGGGGTGTTCTCAGACTGTCCTTACTCTGATTGCTAGTCAACAGGGTGTTCTCAGACTGTCCTAACGCTGATTGCTAGTCAACGGTGCGTTCTCAGACTGTCCTAACACTGATTGCAAGTCAACGGGGTGTTCTCAGACGTCCTCACTCTGATTGCTAGTCAAAGGGGGTTCTCAGACTGTCCTAACAGTGATTGCTAGTCAACGGTGTGTTCTCAGACTGTCCTAACACTGATTGCTAGTCAACGGGCTGTTCTCAGACTGTTCTAACAGTGATTGCTAGTCAACGGTGTGTTCTCAGACTGTTCTAACACTGATTGCTAGTCAACGGGATGTTCTCAGACTGTCCTAACTTTGATTGCTAGTCAACGGTGTGTTCTCAGACTGTCTTTACACTGATTGCAAGTCAACGGGATGTTCTCAGACTGTCTTTACACTGATTGCAAGTCAACGGGATGTTCTCAGACTGTCCTAACAGTGATTGCTAGTCAACGGTGTGTTCTCAGACTGTCCTAACAGTGATTGCTAGTCAATGGGATGTTCTCAGACTGTCCTAACTCTGATTGCTAGTCAACGGTGTGTTCTCAGACTGTTTTTCACTGATTGCAAGTCAACGGGATGTTCTCAGACTGTCCTAACACTGATTGCTAGTCAACGGGGTGTTCTCAGACTGTTTTTACACTGATTGCAAGTCAACGGGATGTTCTCAGACTGTCCTAACACTGATTGATAGTCAACGGGGTGTTCTCAGACTATCCTAACACTGATTGCAAGTCAACGGGGTGTTCTCAGACTGTCTTAACTTTGATTGCTAGTCAACGGGGTGTTCTCAGACTGTCCTAACACTTATTGCAAGTCAACGGTGTGTTCTCAGACTGTCCTAACAGTGATTGCTAGTCAACGGTGTGTTCTCAGACTGTCCTAACACTGATTGCTAGTCAACGGGGTGTTCTCAGACTGTCCTAACTTTGATTGCTAGTCAGCGGGGTGTTCTCAGACTGTCCTAACTTTGATTGCTAGTTAGCGGGATGTTCTCATATTGTCCTAACACTGATTACTAGTCAACGGGGTGTTCTCAGACTGTCCTTACACTGATTGCTAGTCAACAGGGTGTTCTCAGACCGTCCTAACACCGATTGCTCGACGAGTCCTAGTGAAAGGGAGTGTACTCAGACCGTCCTTACAAACTGATTGCTCCACGAGTGCTAGTCAACGGGATATACTCAGATTGTTGTTCGACAAGAGCTTTACAAAAGCTGTTCTTTGAATCTTGATACACAGTGAGTTGATCTGGATACATCACCGGATCGTTCAGTATGTGCGATTAATGAAGGATCTAATCAATATATACGAACCTTTTTTCGCTATATTCAAAGATCCTACCAAGTCCCGGTATATCAGTCGGTAGCGACGCGGGGTGTACATCTAGGGGTTTTGAGTACAAGACCCAGTTTAGCCAATATTGTCTCCGACGTTTGACAAAAGTCACTAGGACAAGCGTCATTCGTCTTCCACCACTGAGATTACTGCCTATGTGGATTTGTTCTATTGTGTTTTTCGTCGCTTTTAACAATTTTCCAGTTATATCATGGCGTTTCCTTGCTAAGTTACCAGCACTATATTTATCCTGACACCTGCCATTCAGTCGTAATGCTAACCGAACAAGTAGTGCCAGACAGGGTCGCAATTACTTCTATTTTTGAAGTATTTTGTATGACCCTACCGGGGATCAAACCAGTGACCTCCCTCACAGGCGGTCGAGTCTTTGATGAAAAGCAGCCAGTTGCTTGTAACCAAAGTGTTTAGGATTTGGTGTTATCCTAACAGTAGCTCGTTGCTAACATGAAATATGAACACTTTGTTGAATATACAGATAGCTCAAATACTAGGGGTCTATTCAGATTAACTTAACGGATAATTAGTTTTTATCCTTATATTTCAAACATAAATTACGTTTGAAAAGGAAAACTGTACAGCATACTAAGACCATAATTGGGATATACTTCAGAAGGTTGTATAGGTTATCGATTTTGTTCTTCTCTTTCATTAAATATAGATTTTAAAAAATAATTGACTAAACGACGATAATTTTCAATCTGTGCGATTTGCATGACCGCTTTTTATATCCAAAATAGCCATTAACGAAAAAAAACATTTATTTTTTATTTGTTAGGCAAAAATTTCGGTCAGATAACTGTAGAACTTAAAATAAAATAAGGACTTCTCTGTTATGTAGATCTGAATATACCCCAGGTGCAATATATGTTTAACTTCTCTGTATTAGACGATTTTTGAAAACATTGTTACAAAGGGAGGAAATGTTCAATATAAACAATTTCTTCTTTCGCTAAAATGTCTTCAATTATGTTTCATAATTAATCTTTCATTCAAAACGATTTTCCATAAGTCTGCCAAAATATTTTCCTGAGACCTCTGCTGCAAATATGTTGCATATGGAAAAGAGTTAATGTAGAATTAAAACATTAAATTACGCCAATACATCGGCGGTCATGCCAAATAGTCCCTAAAAACACTTTGTTTGCGTAAAAATTAGTGTATACCATCCCCAGAATGCATTGAATATATGACATTGAGTTTAAATTCATTGTAAATGTACATATAGTATGCACTTGAAATGATATGATTTAATTATTTTTAGTATTTTGACCTTGTTTGAAAATGAAAGAAGAGAATGTAAAACACCGGTTCTATCCGGGCCCGATTTTGTCCAAAATGGCGTTACCATTTTAGTTTAACTCTTTCAGGGCCAAAGGCAATATTGAGGTTTTTGCAAACAAGACTGATTCAGGTGAGTCAGCTCGTGACGAGCTGTCTCACCTGAAATCAGCATTGTTTGCATTTTACTCATCAAAATAGTCCAAACTTTGATTACATGAGAAATGGAGCCGCCCGATTTTAAACATGGAAGAGTCTACTTTAAACAATTCGGCGCCGAAAGAGTTAAACATATCTTATTCGATGTGGTAAGGCACGGTTAACTCTTTTTCAATGATATATGTCGTTCTACATGAGAAACGCTTAGAAAGTGTGACAATTGACAGGGGCGTAGATTGGCAATAATCAATGTGTAGGCCGTCTCGTGAGAACAATCAACATTGTGGACTCTGCGTAAAGTATCTACCCGGATCAGCCTATAAGCATGCCACATAGGCGTACCCGGATATACACTTTTCGCCTCCTGTGGATTTTCTGTATCAGGAATCACTACTCTATTTATCCCCCCTTAGACGGAATGTGTCGGCCGGATCAGTCTGCGCGGATAGCGCAGGCTGATCTGGTCGATACATTATGCAGATGTGTATCGCTGCAGCTGCATTTTGGGGCATTTTTAGAAAAAATGTGCAGGCACGTGCCTACAGTGCCTAAAGGGAGTAACGCCCCTGATTAAGGGCTGAAACTGGTCGATTTACATGGAAACAAAGAAGGAATTTATTTGGTCCACTGTACCTTAATGTCAAAACACTTCTTTTCGCCTGGTGTATCGCATTCATGTTTAACGACATTAAATGTACGATACCTAATATACCTTCCGCGTTAGATTATATTTCATTCATATTTTCCAATAATGTGTTAAATTTCTCTCCACAGTTAGTAAACGACTTCATGGTGTGTAAGAGGTTAATCTCTAAAAACAAATTATATCCTGAAAATACTTATCAGACTTATTTATTCCAAATAAAATGGATACTATATCACTTCATGTCGTGGACTATATAGTAATGATCGTGTTCGTTGTAATATCATTTACAATCGGTATATACTTTGGTGTGTTCGAAAAGCAGGACACTACAGAACAATACCTTCTAGGGGGCCGCCAGCTGCATCTTATCCCAGTAGGACTATCGTTGCTGGTCACGTACGAATCAGCAGCGTCCGTGTTGGGAATACCGGCAGAGATTTATATGTACCATACGATGTTCACGTACAGTGCTGTCGGTGTGATATTAGGGACGATTGTTCAAGGAGTTTTTATTGTACCTTTCGTCCATCCGCTGAAACTAACAAGTGCTTATGAGGTAAGCATCCGTTTGGCACGTGATCATTTAAATTGTTTCTCATCTTTTACTAACAAAAGGTAAATTAGTTGACCTGTTTCCTGAATGCTTTGAATTGTATTGATTGCTTGATTGTGGTTTAACGTTTTCACAAACCCATGTGTTTTAACTTTGTTTTCACAAACCTATGTGTTTCAACGTTGTTTTTACATACCCATGTGTTTCAACGTTGTTTTCACAAACCCATGTGTTTCTCAGCTTTCTCTCACACCAGCACTTCACACAGCAGTATTTCCATGCAACTGATGGCTTTTTCACATATACTGTTAGCCCGTTGATGCAAGACAATTAACACGTGTCCAATTAATTTGTATTGGTCGAGCTGGGGTTTGAACTCATGACCTTTTAATTGACAGCCTGCATCGCTACCGACTGAGCTAACGGGTGCTTGACTCATTGATTTGTATACAGCTCTCACTAAAGTTGTCAGCAACAAAACGTGTTGCCCTCGGTAACCCTTCATTCAGCCCCTACTTCCTTTCCGCTATATATTTTAAGTTCTTTGTCATGCATATTTCATCCAAGATATAGATCAAGGTCGTTGTCCTCGATTTATTATAAGCGGAGAACAAGAGATCGTCAATAAGTATATATATATATATACAAGAGAAAGTTGATGCAACGCATCAATGTCGCCGGATGTCCATAGTGAAGTTATGCATAACACTAACATTATAGTAGTTGAATAAACAGTTATCAAGTGAGGGGCATATTGGAACATCAGGGGTGGGGTCAAGTGAAAATGTATCATAACTTGCATTGTTTTGTCAACGAAGTGAATGATAATTGAAGCCTTTCATTGTTTATGATCAATCTCCATTCCAAAGAAGGTTGACCATACACACAACCAACTAATTATGGATCATAAACAGTAATGGAAATGAGTAATCTTGCCAATCATTAGTCTTAGTATGTATACAGTGCTTTCATTAAGGAATAATTATAAGATTTGTGAATTCCACATACACTTTTCAAGATGTTTGTCAGAATATTTGAATTTTATTATTTTCCAATAAAACCACAAAACAGACAATTTAGGATTTGCATGCAATAGCACGTCATTTTACCTTTCCTCTTTTAAAGTCAACAGTGGACACCTTTGCAGCAATCTACTTTTAAAACAATGAGATAAGGGTTAAATCGCTGAAGACATGAGTTTTCTCTTTTTCTCAAAATGATATTAGCTTGGCATCCTAATTATATCATACTTTAACAAATGTTGAAATGTAGTCGAATATTTATAAATTAGACCACCTTCGAAATATAATATCAACTAAACAGTTAAATCTCATTGAAATTGTTGTATAATTTAAACTTAATTTCAAACATAAACTTAGCCCTACAACATGTTAATTTATTTTAATTCTTTCCTTCCTTTTTTATAATGAAAATAACAAACAACTCATGTTTTAAAACTATATTATGATGAGAGCCCTTGTGTTAATGATGCATAACAATATGCAGATCGGAAGCAATATGCCTTTAGGGAATTAAATGACACATTTAAAATTGTCAAGGACGAAATAATTTGTACGAAAGACCCGATTCTTTCTTATTCGCAAAGGTGTCGTTCTTGAAACTCTCTTTATAGGCAGAGAGTGTTCGTTCAAAGTCATTTTTCCATTAAAACCAGTTTTATCTCGGTTTGTTCTTTTCTTCATTTGTTTCGAACCAAATAAACATTTTAAATCACTTATAATTTACTATTTGTAAGTGAGTGTAAAGAGCGGCTCTCGGCAAAGGAGATTGATCTACCCAGTTGGTATTCGCGAATCACGCAGGTGCGCGTAAGTAAACAAATTAGACTGCGACGTAAAGGTTTGTAGTTATCGCCTTTTGATTACATGTAGTATATAGTGTAACATAAAGTATACCAGTCTAGCTAATAGGGACTGTTTTGTCTTCGTAAATAAAACAAAAAAACATAAATGCGAGTCAAAATAAAGAAACTGAAAATACCTAAAACATCGGAATATTTATTTCATTTTAGATGTGTCATTACTTAGTGTTTTTAAACAAACACAATTGTAATATGTTCAAGACATCTAAATGTGTTTCTTTCTAATAATAATCCCCCCTCCCATGTGATTTCAGAAAACCTATTAAAAATAGAAGTCGCGGGCTTCTGCCCGGCGACTAATGAGACGTTCTACGAGGAAACCAACATTCTGGACTCTGCGTAAAGCATTGACCCGGATCTGCCTAAGCATGCCGCGCCCGTAGAGTTTCTGTTTCAGGAATCATTACTCTCTATATATATCTCCCTTAGACGGAATGTGTCGGCCCGGATTAGCCTTCGCAGGCTGATCTGGATCAATACACTACGCAGGGTCCATGAAGTTGGTTTTCTCGTGGAATGGCTCATATATGTGTGTCTTTATTCGTATTTCTTTGCATTAAATGTACACTTTCAATTATTCCTTCTGTAAAGCTGTACGATGAAAAAAAAAGTTTTAAATGCTAAAGTTGGCTTATGTAGCAATCTCATTAACATCAGACCAAAAATATTCTCTTAACGTACGTTTGAGTTAGCGAAGTTAAGGTCTTGATTAAACCCTTTTCCCCATATAGACGCTTTCTGACGCTTCTGCAGCAGACGACTTTTGAAAACATTGTGACAAAAGAAGAAATTGCTCATACTGAGGAATTTCTCCTTTTGCCACAATGTTTTCAACCCTAATTAAACTATAATTATAGAGATATTTTCTATTAATGTCATTATGTTTTCAAAGTCATCCGCTGCAAATTGTAGTATATGGAAAAGGGTTAATAAGATTGCTTATGGAATTAATACCCGTGAGTCTGGCATACAACAAATTTGGCAGATTTACGAGAGTAATTTTTTTTTCTTTCTTCAGATTTGTCAAGGTTTCAAGACCATAACATACATTATGTTAAATTCGCATTTACTGTCCAGAGCATTTCCAACAATCATCGCTATCGCTGTACCTAAATAAACATGCTCCAGTTCACTAGGGTGTATTTTTTTCTTTCAAATTGGTCAAAACGAGACCTTCAAATAAATTATGTTAAATTCGCATTTTCTGTCCAGAGCATGTACAACAAACATCGCTCTCGTTGTACCTAGATAAACATTCTGGATTTGCAATTACACATGTATAGAAGAATATTACCTCTTTAAGTATCATCTGTTTTAAAACGGATTTCAAAGCTACGTTGATAATGTCGTCCCTTTCTAGCCAAATACCTGCAACTGTGACGAAGCAGTACTCCATGTGCGTAGATGCAAATACAATACCGGTGATTTTATCTTTATGAAAATCAAAGAAACGAACCATGATTACGACTCTTCAAACATGATATACTGATATACGTCTGCATCTGCGTGCAGTGAAGACTCTGACGAACCTGTGAAACCACTCAGTCTCACTCGGGTCCTCACCTTCCGTATATATGTTGTACATACCTAAGTGTATATTCTGACAAAACATGGAAGTGTAGCCCCACTAGTTTGTACCAATATAAAATGATGTCAAAGCAGAGTGGTCTAAAGACCGTCAATCGCTTAACAGCTTCCATCATATAGACGCTTTCTGACGTCTCTGCAGCAGACGGCTTTTAGAAAACATAGTGACAAAAGAAGAAATTGCCCAAAACGAGCAATTTCTCGTTTTGCCACTATGTTTTCCACTTTAAGTCATAGGTTATACATTCATTTATAGAGATTTTCTATTTTTTAACAAAATATGTCCAAAGTCGTGAGGGAAAGGGTTAACACTCACCTGTTTTCCTCTGCAATGAAGAACATCAATTAAGGAAGGGTTCAGGTAGATATCGATAATATCTTACAACGATATGAAAATGTATTTAATACTAAACGATGAGATACTCAGTTAAAATGTATGCGATTTTCTCGTCAATGTATATTACGTTCATTTGTTAAACTGTCTGTATCTATATGTTTACGGCAATGTTTACGGCAATGTAAGACTCGGCCGGGTAGCTCAATTGGTAGCGTATCTGACTCGTGATCTGGAGGTCACGGGTTCGATACCCGGTTGCGGCGACATTCTTTCGGGCGATGTTTTCCATTGCCTCTCACCTCTGATCTATGTGAGAAAGTAGTCAGTGGCTTCGAAAGAATGTTGTGTAAGTACTGGTGTGGGAAAGCCAGGAAAACATGGGTAGGTGCACTGACCGCCGTGATATGACCAAAGCTATTGAAAGCGGCGTTAAAATCCAAACAAACGGCAATGTAAAATACCTGTATATGAATAAATAAACTTGAAACTTAAAACTTGAAACTTGATAATAGGTTTAGAGTTGCGCACATCAGTTATCAACGAAATAAACAATCTCCCCTTCATACTTTCCCTAGTCTACGTTCTCCAACACGCAAACGTATTATCATGCATTTGTAAAATTATACTTTTGATTACATTGTTTTCGAATCTATTCAATAGTTATACGTTTAATAGTAGATTTATGTCATAGACATGTTTGCCTTTATGATTTTAAAGTACTTTAGCGTCTGATGAAAGTGGTTTGTTCGTAGCGAAGGGTTACATAGAAAGTCAGGTATATTGTGTATATCACATAATACAGAATGAGGCTCAGATTACTCTCTTTATTATTTATGTTAATGCCTCTAGACAGAATGATATCTTTCGGATGGTATGCAAATACTGTATTCTTGATTGACATATATTTTGTTTGTATTTTACGCCGCTTTCAACAAATGAGGACATATCGCGTCGGACAGTAATCATGATATTGTTCCTACACCTTATACTAA
>JASEVX010000001.1:74787517-75025490 GCA_031761405.1 Serripes groenlandicus
ATTTATACTTTATAGTAAGGATTCAGATTACAACTTTGATACATACCTAGTAAGTTACTCAAACATGGAGGTGGCATTAAACGTTATTGATGTCATTGTTATGGTTGTTTTCATAGCGATTTCATTTTCAATTGGAATTTATTATGGTGCATGTACAGAACAACAGACTACTGAAAGTTATCTTTTGGGAGACAGAAAAATGAATCTTATTCCTGTTGCCTTGTCTCTGGCAGTCACGTATCAATCTGGTAACTCCGTGTTAGGAGTGCCGGCTGAGATATATATGTACCAGACGATGGGAACCTATATCGCAGTAGGAATTGTATTAGCGGTGATATTGCAGGGTACCGTCATAGCACCTTTTGTTCATCCTATGAAATTGACCAGTGCGTATGAGGTAAGTTATTTGTAATGATTGTGGGGTTTAAAATAACATTTAATTTGGAAAGTACAGAATAAATAATATGCCACATACAACAGAAAAGTTGTTTTGGGTCAAATTGAGATACATGTCTTGTAGATTACTGTATTCAATTTGCTTAGTCAGTAAATGTTTTGTTTTTTGTTAGAAAAGCAAAGGGTTTGTACGAATGTTGTAGGACTCTGAAGTGTTTTTTAGCTTTAAATTATACGTATTATACAAACGTTCAATATCATTGCAAAATTAAGTGTGTGAAGTTGGCTCTGTGATCGGTCATCGGCCATCGGTGACAAAAATCTGAACGCCGACCTGGAACACCGAGCTCGGCCATCGGTGTTCGAATTTATATATCAATTTGAACGTCGACCTGGAATATCGAGCTCGCCCATCGGAATTCGAATTTATATAGTAATCTGAACGCCGACCTGGTACACCGAGCTCGGCCATCGGTGTTCTAATTTATATAGCAATTTGAACGCCGACCTGGAATATCGAGCTCGGCCATCGGAATTCGAATTTATAGTAACCTGAACGCCGACCTGGTACACCGAGCTCGGCCATCGGTGCTCGAATTTATATATAGTAATCTGAACGCCGACCTGGTCACCGAGCTCGGCATAGTATTGATGATATATATATATCTGAATGCTAGACTCTGAAAATATTGTCCCAACATCCAACCCAGGGTTGTTTGGTCTCAATACGTCCGTCTTAATTTTGTTTAAGGAGTTGTTGATTTATGCTGTTATTGCATTAATTGAAATAGTGTAATCTATAAAGGGACTTGATAAGACGGGTAGTTATTTCACCTTTAGCCACCCTGATGAAATGATACGTGTTTTGTATAAACGTAATGTTTCCCTTTTACTATATATGTATTTCATGTTTACATGACGTGTTCAACCATGTATCACAGGTACATCGACAATGTATCACAGGTACATCGACCATGTATCACAGGTACATCGACCATGTATCACAGGTACATCGACCATGTATCACAGGTACATGTATCACAGGTACATGTATCACAGGTACATGTATCACAGGTACATGTATCACAGGTACATGTATCACAGGTACATGTATCACAGGTACATGTATCACAGGTACATCGAATTATGTTTATCCACGTTAACATATGAGCCGTTCCACGAGACAAAGCCCCATTATGGACTTTGCGTAATGTATCGATCCAGATCAGCCTGCGCAGTCCGCTAATGATTCCTGAAACAGAAAATCTAGAGGAGGCGAAAAGTTTCTGTCCGGGTAAGCCTGCGTGGCATGTTTAGGCTGATCCGGGTTGATACTTTACGCAAGGTCGACATTGTTGGTTTTCTCGTAATTCGGATCATATAGTATTTTGAGAAATTTACACTTACACAACATCGAATTATTTAAAAAAGAAGTGATTGTATCTGTTAAACTGTAAATGCAGTAAGGTTTTTTGATGAATCGTTTTTAACTGTGGAAATATTTAATTGAAAAATCATAACGTGATCCATTCGCCTTATTTATAAAGGATTAAGACCTTTAGCAACTGTCTTAATTGATATATATGTGTACTTTTTTTTAGTAACCATTGATCGTTTGTTCAGGTTATAAGTCGATGACTTTTAGAAGTGATTGAACCCGCTCCATTTGTTTGCTTTATATGTGTCCTTATACCAGATAACACGAATGCCAATGTTCAGGAGTGAGGCAATGGTTTCATTTAAATACACTGATGGTGTATGTGCTTGTAAGGTATTGCATGAAAAGTCATATACCTGTGTGGAATGGTGTCTACATATTTTGTTTTATTTTCATTACATAATCGTTTTGTCTCCTGTAAAATCATATAACAACGCTAAGTAAGTTCATGTTACCTAACTATCTATCGACCTTGTCTGCTAAGACGGGCGATATAAATCAATCAATGGATAATATCATTTAACGACACATAATTTGGAAGTCTCTAAAGGAGGTCAGTCTAGTTCTGACACGTCTGAAACTGCAAGTAAGAAATTCCATTCAGGCATCGTTTCGCCAGGGTTGTTGCAACAAAGAGGCATTTTTAGCTTAACTTTAAAATTGCCAAAACAAGCTATAGGAAATTGACCATACTTATAACTACTGGTTAACCTCGGATGACAGAGCTGTCTGGGAGATAAGGCTTTTCTTTTCCAAAAAACGACAACAGTTGCTTGCTTTCAACGATGTGTGGTTAAAATTATACAAAAGCAAGGATTCGATACAAGAAGGTACGGTCCAACGATTCCCGATTTTAACACATTTCTTGAGAAAGCCAAATTAACTGTGTTATGATTATATATTTGCATTGTTCATGCATAAATACATTTTTGAAAAGGATCATCTTCTCATAAACATTGTGACAAACAATTTAGATAAATTGGAAATATTTAGATGTCCTCTTATTTAACTAGTTTATTTAAAATTCGTGTTCATATCAATTAGTTACTACGCCTTTAACCTGGATTTGAATGGATAGATGTTTAACAGCAAGTTTTATTTTATCTAATGGGCAAACTTCTCTAACATAATTGAAGTTATATCTTATATTTGGTTTGAGGAACACGTCAATACAACATTGAATAAAAGGGGTTATTTTGGTTATGTGTGGAAAGTGAACGGTACTGCCGGTCATTATGTCTCCTGACCAAAACTTCATGTAAGAGGATAAGCGACGCCAGTATATGAGCGTGAGGACGGAATATTTCTGTCAAAGAGCTTTTAACGGGACTGATATAGTTATTCAAGGTCAGACATTCTACACTGTTGTGGTAAATATATGTAATATTTGTAAGTTTTAAATTGTAATATTGTGAGTCTCGTATGTTAATGTAAACTTTTCGAATTCGTTTTTAAAGTGTTGACATTGCATATGTGCGCTTATCGTTATACGCTTATGCCTTCTCGTACTTCTATGTAGTCTTTGCTTGTCCAAAACACATGATCATTTTCATCAGTGATATTCCGTTGACGTTATTTTACGCATTAGAAGATTAAAGGGAATATAACAAAAAGTAAAATAAATGCAAGCTTTTATGTTGTACATTTAATTAGTTACAGTATTTTAATTAAGTTTTTATGCTATCTTGCAAAGCCAATCTTTTTTTTTTAACAAGATTTTATTACTTCAAAGAAGTATTACAATGGGAAAACAGTGATAATGAATGAACGGATACATTTTAGCGTATATGTTTGCCGGTTGACTTATTTCACATACGGTTTTAATACATCGGGAAACAGTTATTGTATTACCGAAGCCAAATAACTAATCCTGGCTTTTCTGACTTTTCTATATAATCGGAAAAGCATACACATAAACAATCCCGTCTTCTGGTCAATCTAGAGACTCGGGCTTTGCAATGCTTTGTACCAGAAGTGAAAAAGCAGCAATTTGATTGGATATATTAGCTACCGTTTACTTCATTAAAACTGAAGGCAGGGCTCATATCATGTAATCCAGTGGTCGTTCATGCATTTGCACGAGCGTGCAACTCGAGGATAAATGCATTTAAGGTGCTGAACTCAAGATTATAGATAGTATAGTCAAAGTTTTAAAACTGTTCAAAAGTTCTCTTGAAATAATAGACTCATAATTCTGGGATAAAATTAAAGTAATTGTTGAATTTTCCAGTACAATAAACATCTAAATATTGATGGTGTATGCTTCATTTTTTTACTGGGTAGGCATACCCAGTAAGCCAAATGTTGTACATTTTCATGACTTTCAATTGACTGTTTTTCAACATTTACTGCCAACATGGTTTTGAACTATGTATTACCTACTTTGTTGTCACTATTAGCAATATTTGCTGAAGTTCAAACATTTCAAAATGTTGATCTCCATCTGGAATTCAGCACTTTTAAAGTGGGAGCAAATAGAAAGACATAATCAGCTAAGAAGAGTATGCCCTACTCCCACCTAATCTGTTGTGGACTTAGTTATGTATCTGCCGACGAGCTGCTGTGCGTTACAGAATACGTTATGCAGTGTATATTATTTACACTTGACAGATAGTAAGTCGGCAACACATAATTTACCATAGCAGCGACGTCCTACGTCTGATTCGAGTGTACGACTTTAGACGAAGAGTATCGACTTTGAACAACGAGACCCTTGAACTGAATTCAAATTGCTCATGGTTAAAACCATCTCATGCTCTACATCAAAATGAAGGACAAAGACAAACATCATGTGTATATAGAATCTGAAGTACCGAGCATACCGAGTCAAGAGTCGAAACAGCCTCGAAAAGAGAATATAATGTGCTTTATAACATTATAATTGAAATTTCTAGACCCCATGTTAGGCAAAAGATGCTCATACACCTTCATGCTGATAAACGTGAATAAATAGGGTATGTAATACCTATACTGTCATCGTTTCAGTTGGCCTATTATTAAATCAATTCCTAATACGGAAGAAGAGATATAGGTCTATCATAAATTTTCGCTTCGTATATATTTATACTTGTCTTGAAGGCTTATGCGAAATGGAAGAGTTTGTCAGTGTTATCGATTACGTTGTCATGGCTGTTTTCATAACGATTTCATTTTCAATTGGAATTTATTATGGCGTGTGTACAAAACAGAAGACAACAGAAAGTTATCTTTTCGGTGACAGGAAAATGAATTTTATACCGGTTGCCTTGTCTCTTGCTGTTACGTTTCAGTCCGCTTTTGGGACTGCCGGCAGAGATTTACATGTACCATACGATGGGAACCTTTATTTCCGTGGGTATTGTACTGGCGGTTGCCCTTCAATGTGCAGTTATTGCACCCTTTGTTCATCCCATGGAATTGATTAAAATAATGGGAAAACAACATGTGAGAAAATTTGATATACGGACATAATTACACTGCAAATGGTAGAAAATAAGTTCGTTCGTCTTTTCCCCAGAATAATTTGTATCAGATAAATCACACTAAGTTTAGATAGTTTCTGTCTGTATCGTATCAGATAAATCATACTGAGCTTGGATATTTTCGGTCTGTGTCGTATCAGATAAATCACACTTGAGTTTGGATATGTTCTGTCTGCGTCGTATCAGATAAATCACACTTGAGTTTGGATATGTTCTGTCTGTTTCGTATCAGATAAATCACTGAGTTTGAATAGTTTCTGTCTGTGTCGTATCAGATAAATCACACTGAGTTTGGATAGTCTCTGTCTGTGTCGTATCAGATAAATCACACTGAGTTTGGATTTTTTTCTGTCTGTGTGTTATCAGATAAATCACACTGAGTTAAGATGGTTTCTGTCTGTATCGTATCAGATAAATCACACTGAGTTTAGATAGTTTCTGTCTGTGTCGTATCAGATAAATCACACTTGAGTTTGGATATGTTCTGTCTGTGTTATATCAGATAAATCACACTGAGTTTATGATAGTTTCTATCTGTGTCGTATCAGATAAATCACACTGAGTTTATGATAGTTTCTGTCTGTGTCGTATCAGATAAATCACACTGAGTTTGGATAGTTTCTGTCTGTGTCGTATCAGATAAATCACACTGAGTTTATGATAGTTTCTGTCTGTGTCGTATCAGATAAATCACACTGAGTTTGGATAGTTTCTGTCTGTGTCGTATCAGATAAATCAAACTGAGTTTGGATAGTTTCTGTCTGTGTCGTATCAGATAAATCACACTGAGTTTGGATAGTTTCTGTCTGTGTCGTATCAGATAAATCACAGTGAGTTTGGATATTTTGTGTCTGTGTCGTATCAGATAAATCACAGTGAGTTTGGATAGTTTCTGTCTGTGTCGTATCAGATAAATCACACTGAGTTTGGATAGTTTCTGTCTGTGTCGTATCAGATAAATCAAACTGAGTTTGGATAGTTTCTGTCTGTGTCGTATCAGATAAATCACACTGAGTTTGGATAGTTTCTGTCTGTGTCGTATCAGATAAATCCCACTGAGTTTGGATAGTTTCTGTCTGTGTCGTATCAGATAAATCACACTGAGTTTGGATAGTTTCTGTCTGTGTCGTATCAGATAAATCACACTGTGTTTATGATAGTTTCTGTCTGTGTCGTATCAGATAAATCACACTGAGTTTGGATAGTTTCTGTCTGTGTCGTATCAGATAAATCACACTCAGTTTATGATAGTTTCTGTTTGTGTCGTATCAGATAAATCACACTGAGTTTGGATAGTTTCTGTCTGTGTCGTATCAGATAAATCACACTGAGTTTGGATAGTTTCTGTCTGTGTCGTATCAGATAAATCACACTGAGTTTATGATAGTTTCTGTTTGTGTCGTATCAGATATATCACACTGAGTTTGGATAGTTTCTGTCTTTGTCGTATCAGATAAATCACACTGAGTTTGGATAGTTTCTGTCTGTGTCGTATCAGATAAATCACACTGAGTTTATGATAGTTTCTGTCTGTGTCGTATCAGATAAATCACACTGAGTTTGGATAGTTTCTGTCTGTGTCGTATCAGATAAATCACACTGAGTTTATGATAGTTTCTGTCTGTGTCGTATCAGATAAATCACACTGAGTTTGGATAGTTTCTGTCTGTGTCGTATCAGATAAATCACACTGAGTTTATGATAGTTTCTGTCTGTGTCGTATCAGATAAATCACACTGAGTTTGGATAGTTTCTGTCTGTGTCGTATCAGATAAATCACACTGAGTTTATGATAGCTTCTGTCTGTGTCGTATCAGATAAATCACACTGAGTTTGGATAGTTTCTGTCTGTGTCGTATCAGATAAATCACACTGAGTTTATGATAGTTTCTGGTGCCGTATCAGATAAATCACACTGAGTTTATGATAGTTTCTGTCTGTGTCGTATCAGATAAATCACACTGAGTTTGGATAGTTTCTGTCTGTGTCGTATCAGATAAATCACACTGAGTTTGGATAGTTTCTGTCTGTGTCGTATCAGATAAATCACACTGAGTTTGGATAGTTCCTGTCTGTGTCGTATCTGATAAATCACACTGAGTTTGGATAGTTTCTGTCTGTGTCGTATCAGATAAATCACACTGAGTTTGGATAGTTCCTGTCTGTGTCGTATCAGATAAATCACACTGAGTTTGGATAGTTTCTGTCTTTGTCGTATCAGATAAATCACACTGAGTTTGGATAGTTCCTGTCTGTGTCGTATCAGATAAATCACACTGAGTTTATGATAGTTTCTGTCTGTGTCGTATCAGATAAATCACACCGAGTTTGGATAGTTTCTGTCTGTGTCGTATCAGATAAATCACACTCAGTTTATGATAGTTTCTGTCTGTGTCGTATCAGATAAATCACACTGAGTTTGGATAGTGTCTGTCTGTGTCGTATCAGATAAATCACACTGAGTTTATGATAGTTTCTGTCTGTGTCGTATCAGATAAATCACACTGAGTTTGGATAGTTTCTGTCTGTGTCGTATCAGATAAATCACACTGAGTTTATGATAGCTTCTGTCTGTGTCGTATCAGATAAATCACACTGAGTTTGGATAGTTTCTGTCTGTGTCGTATCAGATAAATCACACTGAGTTTATGATAGTTTCTGTCTGTGCCGTATCAGATAAATCACACTGAGTTTATGATAGTTTCTGTCTGTGTCGTATCAGATAAATCACACTGAGTTTGGATAGTTTCTGTCTGTGTCGTATCAGATAAATCACACTGAGTTTGGATAGTTTCTGTCTGTGTCGTATCAGATAAATCACACTGAGTTTGGATAGTTCCTGTCTGTGTCGTATCTGATAAATCACACTGAGTTTGGATAGTTTCTGTCTGTGTCGTATCAGATAAATCACACTGAGTTTGGATAGTTCCTGTCTGTGTCGTATCAGATAAATCACACTGAGTTTGGATAGTTCCTGTCTGTGTCGTATCAGATAAATCACACTGAGTTTGGATAGTTCCTGTCTGTGTCGTATCAGATAAATCACACTGAGTTTGGATAGTTAACCCTCTCTTACGTACAGCAACTCTTCAGCAGATGACTCAGAAAACGTTTAGTCAAATAAAGAAACTCTCTATTAAGGAAAGAACACTGATTAAATGAAGTTGTAAACACTGTGCCAAAAGGGGACATTGCTCATCATGAGAAATGTCTCCTTTTGTCACAATGTTTTCACTTCTGCAGAGGCGACACAAAGCTTCTAGATTAGGAAAATGATTAAGACGTTTCAAGCCGAATTAATGTGAATGCAGTTATCCCTTTTTGTAAACTCTCCAGAGAAAATGAGAAATATATCGAGTAATTTAAAGTTTTGTTCAAAACGTCATTTTCATTTCTCAAGAGCTTCGGTCTTACTTCAGATGTTTTCAATTGAACGATTAAAGATAATGTTTAATGTTAATCTAAAAAAAGGAAGTATTACTTCTTCACTTACCACGCGTTTAATTTGTAATATTAATACATACCGGTTTACGCATTTAAATTCAATTGAAAGCCTTGCGTTTACGGAGAACAGCAAATAAATCTGCAGCAGACGACCTTAAAAAGATGTTTGAGTAAAAATATGAGAACTCTCTATAGATGGAGGTTTAACAACAGAGTACAACACATAATGGGAAAATGGAAACTTGCTTGGTATTAATTCCCTTCAACTATATTCAAAAGTCGTCTACTGCAGATTCGTCAAAAGTCGTCAACATATCAGAAATTGTATTTTTAATCGACTGCTTTAAAGACATCTTAAAATATTGTAAAATCTAGAAATACAAATAACTGTCACCAAACTAATCCATATGGTAAAAATAAGATGTGCTTGATATCCGCACCGAGTCTAGCGATATGGGGACTTCGTGACTTTAAAGTAACCCTTTCTCTCATACGACAATTCTGCAGCAGACGACTTTGAACATATTTTGTAAAAAAATAGAAAATCTCCATAATTGAATGGATAACCTATGACAAAAAGTGGAAAACATTGTAGCAAAAGGAGAAATTGCACGTTTTGTGAAATTTCTTCTTTTGTCACTATGTTTTCAAAAAGTCATCTGCTGCAAAGTCGTCAGAAAACATCTATATGAGGGAAAGGATTAGGTTGAAATACCGTAAACATGGTGGGGTTACAACTTTATTTTTTTCATAATATTCATTTAGGCTATATAACGTTAACCCTTTCCCACGTACAGGCGCATTCTGACGCCCGCCTCTGCACCAGACGACATTTGAAAACACTGTGACGAATGGAGAAATTTCTCGTATTCATTTGCCATAATTTTTCAATCCTATTTTGAAAATTGCACTTTTGTTTAAAGAGATTTTCCAAATTTTTGCATAGATAATTTTAAAGTCGTCTGTTGCAGATTTGCTGTATGTTGGACATTGACTTATTTTGTGAGTCTGTGTGGATGCGCATGAGTTAATGGACAAACTATATTTCACGCATAATATAATTTAATGGACTTGCTATGAAATATATAATGAAGCCTTATAGATGGGATGAGAAAATAAATGATATGCAAAACTATTTGCCGAAAATAAGCCAAAGTATGCATTAATCAAATGTTATCTCTTTATTTGATCTCCTTAACGTTGAATCATCGTAAAATGAGAACAACGTGTTGGTAATTTTAGTTTATGTTATGTTTATTGTAACAGACAATACTGATTAGGATCTTCAGCAACTAAATTTTACCCTATATGATAGATCATTCACTTTGTTTATGCATGTGAGAGTCAGTTGTCTGCTTTTTAATATACCGAATAGAAAAATATTTGACTATAAATATTTTGAAACTTTACTTTTAAAGATGGTTTTACTTCTTTGATAAAGTTATATATATCTGTCCATACTGCACATAAAGTGTTAAAGACTGAATTATAGTACGTCTTACATTAAGAGCTTTGCTCAGAGGCTAAACAATACGCAATCTTAATCTTTCAGACTTACAGCAAATCTTCAGCAGACGACTTTTGAAAACATTAAGGCAGAAATATGGAGTGTTACTACTGAAAATAGTTATATAATTGTTGCAAAAGAAGATATGGCTTATTATAAGCAATTTCATTTCTACTTTTGCCACAATGTTTTAAAAATTCCTTCAAAGGCGTCAGAAAGCGTCTTTATGTGCGAAAACGATAAATGCAAGCGGACAGTAAAGACTCTGTGAGTCTGTGCGGATGCAAATTAATCTACCGTACATGTCAAAATGTACCAACTTCACTTCGAACGGCTCAAGAAATAATAATCAAAGTACTGAAATGACAGAATGCGGGGATGTTGGCTCTAGAGTGTTAACAAGATTGTCCTTCAATTTGACCTAGTGACCTACTTTTTGACCCAACATGACCCATGTTAGAACTTGACCTAGATATCATCAAGAAAAACATTCTGATAAATATTCAACATGCTCAAGCTATAAATGCAGTATCCAGAGTGTAAACAAGATTTTCCTTCAATTTGGCCTAGTGACCTAGTTTTTAACCCTGCATGACCCATATTAAAACTTGACCTAGATATCATTTAGATAGAATTTTAAGCTGCTGTAGCCAAAAAAGATGCTTCTACAGAGTTAACAAGATTTTCCTTCAATTTGACCTAGTATCTGACCCAATGTGACCCATATTCGATCTTGACCTGGATATCATTAATACAAATATTCTGACAAAATTTCAAACTGCTGAACTAAAAATTGCGGCCTTTAGATAAAGATAAAGTTTCAACATGCTCAAGTTGGAAATGTGGCCTCTAGAGTGTTAACAATATTTTCCTTCAATTTGTTCTAGTGACCTAGTTTTTGACCTCAAATGGCCCAGTTTCGAACTTGTCCAAGACTTGATAAAGATAAATGTTCTGATAAACTGTCATGAAGATCCGATGTAAAATGTAGCCTGTAGAGTGTTAACAAGGGAAAATGTTGACGATGCACATTTTATTCCAGGGATTTTCTCAAAAGGTTTTTGAGCTACCCGCTTTCAAGCTACTCGTTTTTCCATATATTTAAAAGAAACATTTAAGATCCTTATGTCTAACTTAAATTTCTAAATTATGTATACAACTTCATGGATTAAAACTTTACATTGTGTACGTTTACTTTGTATAATGTGCATACTGTTTAGCTTGTTGTGAAACGTATTTAACTGATCTCTGGACAATCAAGAAAAAATGTCCATTTTGAAAAAAACCAGAGGGTAGCACAACAAATTTACAAATTTACACTTCCTGAACGCTGGGCATGACAATATACGGAGGTATTTAGCATAGCTAAATCCCCCGCATAAAAAATATATCTATATGTACTACCTATTTACGACAAAAACGTTGTGCAACATACTAAGACCATAACTATCGAATTAAGAAATGATCGTCAAGAACGTGAAAATGTTCAATTCTTGTTTTTGCATGACCACTATGTATTTGGATCTTTATTGTTGTCGTCTATTGTGAAAAACGGATAATGATAATAAATATACATTTAAACATTGTAAAACCCTCAATGTCATTGATTTTTTTTATTTTGTAAGAATTAAGATCTAAGTGAACGAAAATCATAAAGCATTTCTATTTCCATAAATATCGATCTAAAGAAAATGACTAGACGAAGATAAATTTTGATCCGTGTTGCATGACCGCTATTTCTTGTCCAAAATGGCGGCTCCCGCGTAGGTTGCCATTATTTGGGGACACTTCGAGAGTTTCATGTCATTTACTTTTTTTTCCTGCGTGTTACCTATGAGCCAAACAAAGGACATTTATGGTGTTTGTGTTTCGGATTAACGGCGTCACGTAAAACTTCATCTTGTACTTTTTGTGTATACGCGTATATGCAAAGTCTGATCCAAATCGACCTGTCTACAAGAGCAATACGATCCGAACAATAAGGAATTAGACTAGTCTTACAATGTAAACAGTATGTACATTGTTAAAATTGATGTTCTAAAATGTTAAATATACATGTGTTCATATCTTTGAATTGAGTTAAATTTTTATTTTTTATTTTATTGACATGTATATATTTTAGCATTTATGAAAGAAAACAAACCATATCTTATGTAGAAAGAAAACCCATACAACTTTGGTTATTTGATACCAAACGACTACATTTACACAAAACGATTTTCTTAATAGTTATCGACTTCGATTTAAATGTATTGAATAATTCTTACTTATATCATAAATGACGTCGCCGGGAGTGTAATAAAGCCATTGAATAAATTGCGTATTCAACTAGTGTAATAACAATGCTACGTAACGTCATAATGAAAAGCATTGAAAATGGCCGCGCTATATAGCGACCTTATATATATTTTGCGCTAATAATCGTCGAATTGGAATTTATGATATAAACAGAATATAACATTCGTGGTCATTCAATACAAAATGTTATTAAACTCGTTTAATAAATTCCGTATTGAATGACCACTCATGTAATATCCTCTATATAGCAAGTGGGTATGTAAAGAACTTAGTGGGTGTAAACATTTACTTCCTCCTTATAAACATCCTTTAAACAAAAAGAAAAATGCCTCTCTACCCACCAGAGAAAGAAAAACAGAGTATCCATATTCAAAAACATATTGCGTATCAATATGATTCGTTTCACTTCTTTCTTTCTGTTTACAGAATGCCCGATGATTTATTTTCATTTACGTATGTGTTATAATGGATCCACTTAGTGCATAATTATAGTAGTAAATAATCTGGAAAAACGAGGAACCTATAAACATGGCATTATAAAATATTTTTAAATAACTGATCAAAATATTTAAAGTATTACACGTTCGTGTTATATGAACAAATTATAAAAAGTATTTCCAGGTATTACGATTTATTGATTGACTTCGATTTAACGCCGTTTACGATTGTTCAGTCATATGACATCGAGGGACGACTCCTGATGTATTTACCTTTCTTAAACGTCGGAAAGAATGCAGAACGAGGTTGAGCTCGAATTCAAAACTCCTGGATTGATAGCCCGCGTCGCTTCTGACTGAGATATAGGGGCTTGGCTCGAAGGCGTACGAGGACCTATACCTTGTTTGAAATGCTTAATGTAACGCTGTTATGATGTTTAAATGCTTTGTCTTTAACTTCTACATGTCTGATACAAACACTGTGGTCGTTTGTGTTCCAAATATGAATGTTTTCATAGCCAAACGACTCTCACATATCATATACGGTAGACTGTTAAGGAAGTATAATGACAGAGAGACCTATAACAAGTTTCATCTCTGTTTTCAGTACCTGGGACGCCGTTACCAGTCACGTGCCGTTCAGTTACTTGGTACATTTCTTGGAATGCTCCAGACAGTAAGTGAGGTTTTGTTAAATTATTTGAATAATACGTTAAGCCAAATAAACTCCCCTTCAATATAGTAAAAGAAGCGATCTTGTTTCACATTCGAAAACTGAAGCCTATTTAGAAACTGCATACCCACATCGTCTTTAATTGTCCTTCCTAGATGCAGATATATTGCTCTCTCAAAACAAAAAATGGTAAAGTTGTCCAACAGGTTTCACGCCAAATTTCACATCTGCGTGATTCCGACTTGGAGATGTAACAATACCATTATTCGCACGACAAGGTTCAATTAATTAAATACATATGGAGATTGCGTTTTTTCTGTTTTTTGATGACAAGTAGAATTGTATTGATAACACGCGTTTTTCTGTTCTTTGATGACAAGTAAAATGGTATTGATAAAACGTGTTTGTCTGTTCTTTGATGACAAGTAAAATGGTATTGATCAAACGTGTTTATCTGTTCTTTGATGACAAGTAGAATGGTATTTAAATTTCAATAATTATATGAGTCACGTCATGCGATATGGTTCTTTTTGTCAATGTAAACAAGCGTAGTTTTATATCTGAGGCGATTCCCTGCATTAAAAGAACAGAGCCTTCAATACCCGCCTCATAAAGCATATGTCTGGATGTAACTTGTGACACATACCTAGAAATGAAGCACAAAGGAAGTGAATACATAATGAAAATGCAACAAGGCCCCCTGAGTTACGCATCTAATAAAAGTTTACAAAAAGCTAAGCATTACTACAGGCCAAATGTTGTGACCAGTGACATCGAGATGACCAGACGTTCCCTCACCCGAGGAAGAATACATTATAAAGAGCTAATTAGATCCTACATATCAAATTATTTACAGAACGTTCGACATTGTTCTAGTATCATACCGATGTAAAGAACCATGTAGTTATCCAATCTAGATTTCTTCTGTTTATTTTTACACAGCTATTGTACATGGCGACTGTGCTGTATGCTCCTGCACTGGCTCTTGAAGCAGGTAAGGAAATCCGCATTGAGTCCATTTAATTGTTTCTCTCGGAACTAATAGGCTTTACAGTCGACTTTTATCAACGGCGTCTGAGTTGTCCGAGAAAATTACGAAACCCCTCCACACCAAAACCCAAACCGTGGTACTATAGTCTGTCTAAATGGTGCATGTGCATGCTTTGCTTTTTATAGTAAAACGGTATTGTATTGAGTTTTTTTCCTTAATTTTTTTCAAACAAAAACTCAGTCGCCTGTGATTATATAGACAATTTTATTTAACTTTACGTTTTGCTGGGTAATGTTTAATTTATTTAATAAAGTTAATGCATCATCTGTGTATCTCAATATTTTACTAACACCACAAAGAAACCATTTTCGGTCAACTTTCACTGCATTTGTATATTGAATTATCTGTATTGTTTTCACATTTTATGATATAACGTACAATGGAGTTAGTTAAAGGTATGGAACAATATTTATTCTTTAAATATTTAAAGAAACATTACATGTACTAGGTTATTTAACCATGTCAAATGTTACACACCATATGATAAACGACATCAATTGACAATATAATTGTAATTAACTGCAATTTTGAATCCCAATGTTTTGCAAGTAAAACTACCTTTACAGTTACGCTACGTAATTTTATCATAGTTAGTACTTAGACCAAAATCATCAAATATACCCGAAACTTTATTTTCCAGTTGCGAAGATACCGCTATGGTTGTCCGTGGTCCTTATTGGTGTTATTGGAACAGTGTATACATCGATGGTAAGTAATATATTTCTTATCCATGTTATATACATCGATTGTGGGTTACTATTTTATCTATCTATGTTTAACATCGAATGTGAGTACATTTTAGTTCACCTGAACACTCAAGGTGAGTTATTGTGATTATCCTTTGTCCGTTGTGCGTCGTCCGTGAGTCAAAATCTTCTACTCTTTAAGCAGTGGGTCAATTAGGATGAAACTGCATCTTCTCAATGTCCTCACCAAAATTCCTTCGATAATGTCAATGCAGAATTCTAGTTTCCTTGACAACCAAAGGTTTTCCTCCCAAACCGGTTGGCCGATTTTCAAATAATGTTGTAGAAATGTTCCTTGGGTGACCCTCTATCAGATTACTTCAAGCCATTTTGATTATTTGAAAAACATGGCCGCCAAGGGGCTGCGCTATTTTGCCTTATAGGGCTAAAGTGAAAACTTTAAACATATTCTTCTCTAAAACTAATTGGATTTCCAAAGGATTTTGTAGAAATGTTCCTCGGATAACCCTCTATCAGATTCCTTCAAGCCATGCTGATTGGTGGAAAATCATGGCCCAAGGGGGCGAGTCTGTTTTGCCTTATATGGCTATAGTTAACACTTTATATATCTTCTGCCCCATAAGTATCTGGCCAATTTCCCAATTGTTTTCCTTGGTATTCCTTCAAGCTTTGTTGATAAGTAAACAAAAAGCCGCCTTAGGGCTGGGCTGTTTTGGCTTATATGGATATAGTGAAAACTTTAAAAATCTTCTTCTCCGCAAGAATCTGGTAGCTTTCCAAATTGTTTTGTAGATATGTTCCTTGAGTGACCTTTTAACTGATTCCTTAAAGCCATGTTGATTAGCTGAAAAATGTGGTCACTAGGCGTGGGGCTGTTTTGCCTTATATGCTTATATTAAAAACTTAGCACATGTTGTTGTTTAATTTCGCGTATAGAGGGATATTGGTTTAAATTAGAGATAAAAACGAATAATCGAATATCCGAATATTCAAAAAAGACAATTTCGAATTCAATTTTAGAATACGAATATACATTTGTAACAAAAGTATTCGAGTTTTCTTCTTGATTTACGTCAATTTTAAAAACAAATATATATGTATATGAATTCATAGATATACATCTTAAAATAAAAGAATACGGAAAAGTGAATTACATGTACATTTTTTTTTTTTAAATGACTGATGAATAATATGAATTAAAAGATATTCTGAACTATCATTTATAAGCATAATTGAGTCACTTCCTAAATGCACGTAAATGAAATCATCCTTTAAACGTTTTTCTCCATATATAATACACAACAGTTTGACCAGGAAACCGGAAAGATTTATATCTATAGCATACTTATGTATATACGTTACTTGTTTAGTTTGTATTTGCATGATGGACAGTTCTGTCTTTTGTTTGCTAATAAACTTTGAAACTTTGTATGTTACGAAAAAGAGTGTGAGTACGTTTTGAAAACGTGTAATATATACGTACACAATACCTTATATAAGGAAACCGCCATTTTTTTAAATTGATCGGTACTAGTATTCGGATACACCTGATTTCGGATACCGACTTCGGCTTTCGAATATCCGAAAATATTTGAATGAGTAAAACAAATATTGTTTTCAGTATTCGTTCTCAAAGCTAGTCAAAATACAAAACTCTTTACAGGGTGGTATCAAAAGTGTCGTGTGGACGGATGTGTTCCAGTTCGTAGTTTTGTATGGGGGCTTAATTGGCGTGTTTGTAATTGTGAGTATTGTTTATCATTATAATATTGAATATTGTTTATTCTAGAATCAAGAAACGAAATATTTTGACGTAGGGCCTATATCTTTGAATTGCCAAATATTTTATGAAATCTGATTTTTTTTTTTATATTAGTTTTAAAATTGATCTGCATATAAACGAGTTAATAATACAGTTTAGTTTAACCTTTTGAACATACATTAAGCGATTACACTTAATCATCTTATTTAGATTTCGAAACAAGTAAATATATTAAAAAAAACTACTCACTCTCGCTGCTGTTTTTAATGGATAAAATGGCACTCTGCCAATATACCCAAGTGTCACAATCTCTGGACAGCACATGTTAACCCTTCTTGAAAGATACACGAGTCATTTATTGTCAAATATTCCATGTTCGAAAATTAAAAGCTAGAACGAGTCTGTGCATAGCGACATCCTGACCACTGTATTTAAAAAAAAACAGAGTTAATTATGTAACTTGTGATTGGAAAACTCTAAAAGTTAACCTTACTTGCGTCGATGTCTATATTAATTCATGGGATGCCGAACCAAAAGGGTGACAAACGAACACTCATTTTGACTTGGTGCAATTCGAGTTCGATCTTTTGGGCACGTCCATGGGCAAATGTGCGAGTTGACTATGGGATGCATATCGTTCTGGCTTCCACATAGTCTGAACTCTACAAGATATATACTGTTCGTATATGACATATATATAAGCCCTGTCAGAAGCTTATGTCAACTATTGTGGATTATGATCTGACGGAGTATATGTACAGGGTGAATTGACCTCGCTCTGTTAAAAAATGCCAACCTTTACCTTTACCTTTACCGGTGGCGGACTCAATTATGCTGTGAGGCTGATCGGACTCAATTGTGCTGTGAGCCCTGTCAGAAGCTTATGTCAACTATTGTGGATTATGATCTGACGGAGTATATGTACAGGGTGAATTGACCTCGCACTGTTAAAAAATGCCAACCTTTACCTTTACCTTTACCGGTGGCGGACTCAATTGTGCTGTGATGCTGATCGGACTCAATTGTGCTGTGAGGCTGATCGGACTCAATTGTGCTGTGAGGATGATTGACATCATTTTCGTTTTTACCTAAACAGATGTTAATCTTTATTTTTTTAAGAGATCTAGTATTCATTTTGTATATATTCGTTTTATTTAATCGTAATGATTCTTCAAAATATTCAAGAATGATATCGCATCGTTAAATGGATGTAACAAGGAATACGGGTACAACTAGTGAAATATTTGGTCGCATTGTTATCCATTAGTTTGGTTTATTGGGGTTTAACGCTATTTACAACATTTTTTAGTTATATCACGGCGACAGTTTATTTATTAATGATCCCTGGGTAAACAAACCAGTACTAGGCTAGGAAACTAACCAGGACAATACACCATTACCGTTTCGCCGTGACTGGGAATCGAACTCGGGACGAAGAGTTATTCACGTTATCCAGGACGCCATGGCTTGAAGTCAGTGAAACTATCTGTCATTTCACTTACATTTGGTCAATACAATACATAACAATACAATACAATTTCTTTAATAGTATTGAAGACGCTATTAAAGTGTCTATATATTTTAAATGAGCCGACATTATTTAAGACACAATAATGAGCAGCCTTTGCACATTTGGTTTGTACAGTGTATCCTTTTCCATTGAGATCGACCCTGTTACTTAGTTATGACCCGCGTCTCTCGACTTGGTATCTTGTTCATTTAAGTTAAGACTTAAAGGATTCTACGCATACACATAGTCTCAGCAAAGTCTTCACAATTCGCTTGCATGTAGAATATACCAAAATATGACATCTGACTAACTGTTGATCAACCGATGTTAATACAATATCCCTATTTGTGATCCCATTACGGAGATGCACTTAGGCCCCAAGTCGCTTGACGGGCTTATATACAAGATATGGCTGTCTATATTCCTCTACAAACATGCAAAAACGTTGTAACGTTTTAATTAACGTTGTACCCCAAATCTCGTTTTGCGTTTATCATTTACTTAATTCACGCATTGTATGTTTACGATGCATCTATTTAATACTTTGTAATTTACCAATCTTTCTAAACTAATCTTCATCATAACGGTATACTTCTACTTTATTGAATCTACAACCATCTATATTGATCTATATTGATTTCGTTACCTAGCTGTGTTGTAATAAATGTAATTCTTTTCAGCATATTATTTGGTTTAACCCCGTTCCAGTTCCCCATGCTTGGTGATCGGCTTTGCCAAGCTCTATATACTGAGTTTATCAGTTAGCGAGGCTTGTTTATTGACAGACACGTCGTCTGTCTGGTGCAAGGTTTGTCTGTATTTAATCATGAAAATTGTTGTTTAGTATATTATTTTATAGATGTGCATGTGTAAGCTCATCAGAGTGACACAATACATTGTGTGAGTTATTGCGATCACACAGTGTGCGTCTTTTCGTCAATTTTATTATTTCTTATAATATTTTAGCATGCTGTAGTCTTTGTTTCTGTCATTGTTTGACTATGAAACACACGCCATGGAAATGTTCATAGTGTGTTATTCTTTGATAAGGTCTCATCGAAGTTCTTTTCTTTACCTAAATATGGTAAAATAATGGAAATCATTAGCATTGAAAATATTCTTCGCTAAGATTTGCCCGAACTAATTTTAAAGGACTGATAGCCACGTGTGTGTTGTAGAAACAGCGAACTTGTTGCACAGTGCATGGATTTTGAGAAATGTATTTAGAAGTTCTACTCCGAGACCTCAGTCATGACTACGTTAATAAATAAACAATAATTTCATGACACTTTACTAAAAAGCCAGGAAACACATGGTTATCTTTACTTGTCACCGCCTCAACTAGAAATACTGTAGTAGCATTTCATCATACGAAAAACCATAACATGACAATGTACTTAACATAAGCGAAATTTGTAATATTAAATCACTACAAGAGTAGGATTGTCCCTTTCTTAGAACCGCGAAACATCAGTTGGTTACGACGGCGGCTATATATTAATGGGTCGTGGGTTCGAATCCCGTCTCACTAATTCACCCTTTCCGGTGCTTGACAAAGGGAAGCGATACTAGAGCCTTTCCATTACTAAAGGTATATGTTGAGAGTTGACCGTGAACAATGATGTGCGGAGTACAGAATCATTGGTGTTTCAAGTTTAAATAGCTTTCTATATGTTCTCACTTATACCAATTTTTATTTATTTTAATATGTTTTGTATGATATTAAGTCATTATCGTTGGTTTCAGTTTACCTTAAATTCTGTTATCACACCTTTTTGTCTATAGTAAATTGTTTCAGTGTGCGGATTTTCGTTTGAAAAAAGGTGTGTTTGAATAGACTCTTTGGTCGCTTCCAATTGCATTTAAGTTATAACATGGCCTGTGTGTGTATTCAATTATTAGTACTAGATCAAGTTAAGATAATTGAATGAATGGAAATGATATTCTTACAACTTTGAAAGCAGTATACGAAAACCACCTCTTTATTTTCATAGTTTGCTATGATTCGACTTTGGCCTGAGTAATTATACATTCAGAGGTCAAGATAACGAGGAGTATTCAGCTCTTTTCTCCACAATTTCTCTCTTATTATTAAAGCAAACCCTAAGCTGTGGGTACTCGAAATAATTGTCTCACTGAGACGATTCTTTTATGTACCCACAACATAGGGTAAGAGGGTCAAATAAGGATTTTAGAACATGTAAACCGCCCCTTATCTAGAGCTCTGGAACATGTATACAGGTATACATAGCTTCGAAATAAATTGACAAGAAAGAATAAATAAATCTGTCGTTTGGTTCACTTTTCAAAGCTTCGAAAGGCGGCTTTGCGATTGTGTAAGACAAGTGACAATATCGTCTATTAATTCAATATTATTGGAAAGGCTATTTATTGTAATGGGGAATTTATCAACAGCATGAATTTTGTCATTGTTATCTGAAATGAAGCGGACTTTCTGTACGATAACTTGTTTTGTTGTAATTCTAACTTCATGGTCATTACTTGTGTCTGTCATTATCGGTAATTACTTTAGAAGAATTTTGATTGTCTTTAAATACCAAGTTTCAGTGTTTACTTTTTCACAACAACTTTATCACCAATGAATATGTTTAAATGAAGATAGCAAGTTTTCGAGGTAAAATATGTTTGTGTTGTCTGCCTTTGCATTGTGACAAAGGGCACACATCTCAATTTATATTCTGTCTGCATGTCTATCCGTCTGTCCATCTGTCTGTTTGTCTGTCTATCAGTTATTTCGTCATATTAACCGACGATAACATTGTTGAAACACTTACTTACAATTATATGTTCAGAGCCGTCGGCTTTGATAACATTTGACGATAATAAAAATATTGACCTTGATAAACGGGTGAAACATTGTAGAAAAGTGTTAAAGTCCTCTGTACCGGGGCAAAAGAAACGTCCAGACTGTATTCTAATCTTTAATGTGTATGCCAAAATCATACAACTGGTTGTAAGGCATTAAGTAATAAAAGTGCATACGTTGCGTTAAATACCAGCATTCTGCAAATGCTTGTGGTCTAATACACGGCATAGTGATATAGACATGTTAACAGTAGTTGAATACCTGTTTTGTTTGTGTTTTAGTTTGGAAATAAATTACTCGGAAATTAATCTTTAACATAGAAAACTGTTTTTATTTTGATCTAACGGCATAACAAGCATTTTGATTGAGTCAGACCTGAAATCATAATGTACTTAATGGTTCCTCATATATTCAATGTTTAAAGTAGACGGTTTAAAACAGTATAATACATGTATATTTATAAAAATAATAATCATAAATACTAGTCCCTTTATGACTTTTATCATTTGAAACTGTCAAAGTATTGAGTCTTTCTTTATCGAGACCAAGCCAAGCCCAATTTCGAAAAAAGTACATTCAGTCCGAGATCCACGGCATGAAACCAAAATAACCATGTTTGTCATTTAATCTCCAACTCTTTCAAGAAACACGTAGTTAAAATATACTCTTACCGTATAGTTGTCCTTGAGTACATTTTGATGGAGTCGACTCGAATAACAAAATCACACGTTTCGATCTGTATGAATGACATTTCGGAAAAAGAGCCAAGTTCAGAATTAATAAAACTTGTGTTTTTATCTACAGGGTTTACAGAAGGTAGGCGGGTTTAGTGGCATGTTGGAGCAGTCGTCAGAAGCTAATCGCATAGTGTTTGACATGTGCGTAATCTCTCCTTATTAATTTGTAATAAATAGATTGATTGGTTGGTGTTATACACCACTTTCAACAATTGTTCAGTTATATCACGGCGTTTCCTGGGTAAGTTACCAGTACTTCTGGTCCATTTATCCTGACACAAGCCAGTCAGTCGTAATGCTAACCCCGCAATCATATTGCGCCAAGTAGGGCATCCATTACTACCATTTTTAAAGTCTTTGATATTGCCCGAGCAGGGATCGAACCCGCGACCTCCCGCACCCGAGGCGGATGCCCTATCACTACAGGACCGAGGCGGTCAGTGATTCATAGAGATAATACAACAAGACTACTTGAGTTAGCAGTAAATGGGCCGTGTCTGGCTGCAACAAGACTACTTGAGCTAGTAGTAAATGAGCCGTGTCTGGCTGCAACAAGACTACTTGAGTTAGCAGTAAATGAGCCGTGTCTGGCTGCAACAAGTCTACTTGAGTTAGTAGTAAATGAGCCGTGTCTGGCTGCAACAAGACTACTTGAGTTAGTAGTAAATGAGCCGTGTCTGGCTGCAACAAGACTACTTGAGTTAGCAGTAAATGAGCCGTGTCTGGCTGCAACAAGACTACTTGAGTTAGTAGTAAATGAGCCGTGTCTGGCTGCAACAAGACTACTTGAGTTAGTAGTAAATGAGCCGTGTCTGGCTGCAACAAGACTACTTGAGTTAGCAGTAAATGAGCCGTGTCTGGCTGCAACAAGACTACTTGAGTTAGCAGTAAATGAGCCGTGTCTGGCTGCAACAAGACTACTTGAGTTAGTAGTAAATGAGCCGTGTCTGGCTGCAACAAGACTACTTGAGTTAGTAGTAAATGAGCCGTGTCTGGCTGCAACAAGACTACTTGCGTTAGTAGTAAATGAGCCGTGTCTGGCTGCAACAAGACTACTTGAGTTAGTAGTAAATGAGCCGTGTCTGGCTGCAACAAGACTACCTACTTGAGTTAGTAGTAGATGAGCCGTGTCTGGCTGCAACAAGACTACTCGAGTTAGTAGTAAATGAGCCGTGTCTGGCTGCAACAAAACTACTTGAGTTAGCAGTAAATGAGCCGTGTCTGTCTGCAACAAGACTACTTGAGTTAGTAGTAAATGAGCCGTGTCTGGCTGCTACAAGACTACTTGAGTTAGCAGTAAATGAGCCGTGTCTGGCTGCAACAAGACTACTTGAGTTAGCAGTAAATGAGCCGTGTCTGGCTGCAACAAGACTACTTGAGTTAGCAGTAAATAAGCCGTGTCTTGCTGCAACAAGACTACTTGAGTTAGTAGTAAATGAGCCGTGTCTGGCTGCAACAAGACTACTTGAGTTAGTAGTAAATGAGCCGTGTCTGGCTGCTACAAGACTACTTGAGTTAGCAGTAAATGAGCCGTGTCTGTCTGCAACAAGACTATTTGAGTTCGCAGTAAATGAGCCGTGTCTGGCTGCAACAAGACTACTTGAGTTAGTAGTAAATGAGCCGTGTCTGGCTGCTACAAGACTACTTGAGTAAGCAGTAAATGAGTCGTGTCTGGCTGCAACAAGACTACTTGAGTTAGTAGTAAATGAGCCGTGTCTGGCTGCAACAAGACTACTTGAGTTAGTAGTAAATGAGCCGTGTCTGGCTGCAACAAGACTACTTGAGTTAGTAGTAAATGAGCCGTGTCTGGCTGCAACAAGACTACTTGAGTTAGTAGTAAATGAGCCGTGTCTGGCTGCAACAAGACTACTTGAGTTAGCAGTAAATGAGCCGTGTCTGGCTTCAACAAGACTACTTGAGTAAGTAGTTAATGAGCCGTGTCTGGCTGCAACAAGACTACTTGAGTTAGTAGTAAATGAGCCGTGTCTTGCTGCAACACTACTACTTCAGTTAGCAGTAAATGAGCCGTGTCTGGCTGCAACAAGACTACTTGAGTTAGCAGTAAATGAGCCGTGTCTGGCTGCAACAAGACTACTTGAGTTAGTAGTAAATGAGCCGTGTCTGGCTGCAACAAGACTACTTGAGTTAGCAGTAAATGAGCCGTGTCTGGCTGCAACAAGACTACTTGAGTTAGTAGTAAATGAGCCGTGTCTGGCTGCAACAAGACTACTTGAGTTAGTAGTAAATGAGCCGTGTCTGGCTGCAACAAGACTACTTGAGTTAGTAGTAAATGAGCCGTGTCTGGCTGCAACAAGACTACTTGAGTTAGTAGTAAATGAGCCATGTTTGGCAGCAACAAGACTTCTTGAGTTAGTAGTAAATGAGCCGTGTCTGGCTGCAACAAGACTACTTGAGTAAGCAGTAAATGAGCCGTGTCTGGCTGCAACAAGACTACTTGAGTTAGTAGTAAATGAGCCGTGTCTGGCTGCAACAAGACTACTTGAGTTAGCAGTAAATGAGCCGTGTCTGGCTGCAACAAGACTACTTGAGTTAGCAGTAAATGAGCCGTGTCTGGCTGCAACAAGACAACTTGAGTTAGTAGTAAATGAGCCGTGTCTGGCTGCAACAAGACTACTTGAGTTAGCAGTAAATGAGCCGTGTCTGGCTGCAACAAAACTACTTGAGTTAGCAGTAAATGAGCCGTGTCTGGCTGCAACAAGACTACTCGAGTTAGTAGTAAATGAGCCGTGTCTGGCTGCAACACGACTACTTGAGTTAGTAGTAAATGAGCCGTGTCTGGCTGCAACACGACTACTTGAGTTAGTAGTAAATGAGCCGTGTCTGGCTGCAACAAGACTATTTGAGTTAGCAGTAAATGAGCCGTGTCTGGCTGCAACAAGACGACTTGAGTTAATAGTAAATGAGCCATGTCTGGCTGCAACAAGACTACTTGAGTTAGTAGTAAATGAGCCGTGTCTGGCTGCAACAAGACTACTTGAGTTAGTAGTAAATGAGCCGTGTCTGGCTGCAACACGACTACTTGAGTTAGTAGTAAATGAGCCGTGTCTGGCTGCAACAAGACTATTTGAGTTAGCAGTAAATGAGCCGTGTCTGGCTGCAACAAGACTACTTGAGTTAATAGTAAATGAGCCATGTCTGGCTGCAACAAGACTACTTGAGTTAGTAGTAAATGAGCCGTGTCTGTCTGCAACAAGACTACTTGAGTTAGTAGTAAATGAGCCGTGTCTGTCTGCAACAAGACTACTTGAGTTAATAGTAAATGAGCCATGTCTGGCTGCAACAAGACTACTTGAGTTAGTAGTAAATGAGCCGTGTCTGTCTGCAACAAGACTACTTGAGTTAGTAGTAAATGAGCCGTGTCTGGCTGCAACAAGACTACTTGAGTTAGTAGTAAATGAGCCGTGTCTGGCTGCAACAAGACTACTTGAGTTAGTAGTAAATGAGCCGCGTCTGGCTGCAACAAGACTACTTGAGTTAGCAGTAAATGAGCCGCGTCTGGCTGCAACAAGACTACTTGAGTTAGTAGTAAATGAGCCGCGTCTGGCTGCAACAAGACTACTTGAGTTAGCAGTAAATGAGCCGCGTCTGGCTGCAACAAGACTACTTGAGTAAGTAGTAAATGAGCCGCGTCTGGCTGCAACAAGACTACTTGAGTTAGCAGTAAATGAGCCGTGTCTGGCTGCAACAAGACTACTTGAGTTAGTAGTAAATGAGCCATGTCTGGCTGCAACAAGACTACCTGAGTTAGTAGTTAATGAGCCATGTCTGGCTGCAACAAGACTACTTGAGTTAGCAGTAAATGAGCCGCGTCTGGCTGCAACACGACTACTTGAGTTAGTAGTAAATGAGCCGTGTCTGGCTGCAAAAAGACTACTTGAGTAAGTAGTAAATGAGCCGTGTCTGGCTGCAACAAGACTACTTGAGTTAGTAGTAAATGAGCCGCGTCTGGCTGCAACAAGACTACTTGAGTTAGTAGTAAATGAGCCGTGTCTGGCTGCAACAAGACTACTTGAGTTAGTAGTAAATGAGTCGTGTCTGGCTGCAACAAGACTACTTGAGTTAGTAGTAAATGAGCCGTGTCTAGCTGCAACAAGACTACTCGAGTTAGTAGTAAATGAGCCGTGTCTGGCTGCAACAAGACTACTTGAGTTAGTAGTAAATGAGCCGTGTCTGGCTGCAACAAGACTACTTGAGTTAGCAGTAAATGAGCCGTGTCTGGCTGCAACAAGACTACTTGAGTTACTAGTAAATGAGCCGTGTCTGGCTGCAACAAGACTACTTGAGTTAGCAGTAAATGAGCCGTGTCTGGCTTCAACAAGACTACTTGAGTAAGTAGTTAATGAGCCGTGTCTGGCTGCAACAAGACTACTTGAGTTAGTAGTAAATGAGCCGTGTCTTGCTGCAACACTACTACTTCAGTTAGCAGTAAATGAGCCGTGTCTGGCTGCAACAAGACTACTTGAGTTAGCAGTAAATGAGCCGTGTCTGGCTGCAACAAGACTACTTGAGTTAGTAGTAAATGAGCCGTGTCTGGCTGCAACAAGACTACTTGAGTTAGCAGTAAATGAGCCGTGTCTGGCTGCAACAAGACTACTTGAGTTAGTAGTAAATGAGCCGTGTCTGGCTGCAACAAGACTACTTGAGTTAGTAGTAAATGAGCCGTGTCTGGCTGCAACAAGACTACTTGAGTTAGTAGTAAATGAGCCGTGTCTGGCTGCAACAAGACTACTTGAGTTAGTAGTAAATGAGCCATGTTTGGCAGCAACAAGACTTCTTGAGTTAGTAGTAAATGAGCCGTGTCTGGCTGCAACAAGACTACTTGAGTAAGCAGTAAATGAGCCGTGTCTGGCTGCAACAAGACTACTTGAGTTAGTAGTAAATGAGCCGTGTCTGGCTGCAACAAGACTACTTGAGTTAGCAGTAAATGAGCCGTGTCTGGCTGCAACAAGACTACTTGAGTTAGCAGTAAATGAGCCGTGTCTGGCTGCAACAAGACAACTTGAGTTAGTAGTAAATGAGCCGTGTCTGGCTGCAACAAGACTACTTGAGTTAGCAGTAAATGAGCCGTGTCTGGCTGCAACAAAACTACTTGAGTTAGCAGTAAATGAGCCGTGTCTGGCTGCAACAAGACTACTCGAGTTAGTAGTAAATGAGCCGTGTCTGGCTGCAACACGACTACTTGAGTTAGTAGTAAATGAGCCGTGTCTGGCTGCAACACGACTACTTGAGTTAGTAGTAAATGAGCCGTGTCTGGCTGCAACAAGACTATTTGAGTTAGCAGTAAATGAGCCGTGTCTGGCTGCAACAAGACGACTTGAGTTAATAGTAAATGAGCCGTGTCTGGCTGCAACAAGACTACTTGAGTTAGTAGTAAATGAGCCGTGTCTGGCTGCAACAAGACTACTTGAGTTAGTAGTAAATGAGCCGTGTCTGGCTGCAACACGACTACTTGAGTTAGTAGTAAATGAGCCGTGTCTGGCTGCAACAAGACTATTTGAGTTAGCAGTAAATGAGCCGTGTCTGGCTGCAACAAGACTACTTGAGTTAATAGTAAATGAGCCATGTCTGGCTGCAACAAGACTACTTGAGTTAGTAGTAAATGAGCCGTGTCTGTCTGCAACAAGACTACTTGAGTTAGTAGTAAATGAGCCGTGTCTGTCTGCAACAAGACTACTTGAGTTAATAGTAAATGAGCCATGTCTGGCTGCAACAAGACTACTTGAGTTAGTAGTAAATGAGCCGTGTCTGTCTGCAACAAGACTACTTGAGTTAGTAGTAAATGAGCCGTGTCTGGCTGCAACAAGACTACTTGAGTTAGTAGTAAATGAGCCGTGTCTGGCTGCAACAAGACTACTTGAGTTAGTAGTAAATGAGCCGCGTCTGGCTGCAACAAGACTACTTGAGTTAGCAGTAAATGAGCCGCGTCTGGCTGCAACAAGACTACTTGAGTTAGTAGTAAATGAGCCGCGTCTGGCTGCAACAAGACTACTTGAGTTAGCAGTAAATGAGCCGCGTCTGGCTGCAACAAGACTACTTGAGTAAGTAGTAAATGAGCCGCGTCTGGCTGCAACAAGACTACTTGAGTTAGCAGTAAATGAGCCGTGTCTGGCTGCAACAAGACTACTTGAGTTAGTAGTAAATGAGCCATGTCTGGCTGCAACAAGACTACCTGAGTTAGTAGTTAATGAGCCATGTCTGGCTGCAACAAGACTACTTGAGTTAGCAGTAAATGAGCCGCGTCTGGCTGCAACACGACTACTTGAGTTAGTAGTAAATGAGCCGTGTCTGGCTGCAAAAAGACTACTTGAGTAAGTAGTAAATGAGCCGTGTCTGGCTGCAACAAGACTACTTGAGTTAGTAGTAAATGAGCCGCGTCTGGCTGCAACAAGACTACTTGAGTTAGTAGTAAATGAGCCGTGTCTGGCTGCAACAAGACTACTTAAGTTAGTAGTAAATGAGTCGTGTCTGGCTGCAACAAGACTACTTGAGTTAGTAGTAAATGAGCCGTGTCTGGCTGCAACAAGACTACTTGAGTTAGTAGTAAATGAGCCGTGTCTAGCTGCAACAAGACTACTCGAGTTAGTAGTAAATGAGCCGTGTCTGGCTGCAACAAGACTACTTGAGTTAGTAGTAAATGAGCCGTGTCTGGCTGCAACAAGACTACTTGAGTTAGCAGTAAATGAGCCGTGTCTGGCTGCAACAAGACTACTTGAGTTAGTAGTAAATGAGCCGTGTCTGGCTGCAACAAGACTACTTGAGTTAGTAGTAAATGAGCCGTGTCTGGCTGCAACAAGACTACTTGAGTTAGTAGTAAATGAGCCGTGTCTGGCTGCAACAAGACTACTTGAGTTAGCAGTAAATGTGCCGTGTCTGGCTGCAACAAGACTACTTGAGTTAGTAGTAAATGAGCCGTGTCTGGCAGCAACAAGACTACTTGAGTTAGCAGTAAATGAGCCGTGTCTGGCTGCAACAAGACTACTTGAGTTAGTAGTAAATGAGCCGTGTCTGGCTGCAACAAGACTACTTGAGTTAGTAGTAAATGAGCCGTGTCTGGCTGCAACAAGACTACTTGAGTTAGCAGTAAATGAGCCGTGTCCGAATTTAAGGTCAAATTACCTCACCGGTTTGGCATCATAAACCCTTTCCCACATGCAACACATCTGCAGCAGATGACTTTCGAAACATTTAGGCAAAAATGAAGAAACTCTTTACAAATGACAAAACAGGCTATGTCTAAAGTTGAAAACAGTGTTGCAAGAGGGGAAATTGCTCATTTTGACCAATTTCTCCTTTTGACACAATATTTTCGAAAGTCGTCTGCTTCAAAGGCGTCAGAAAGTGTCTGTATGGCGAAAGGTATTAAACGTTACATGTATAGGCATAACGCGAGTCCGGTAAAACTACCAGATGGTGCATTTAACCGAGGCGTTTCATATATAATTTATACCCCGTGGTGACATGCCTCCAGCGTTATATTAAAATATGTGTGCACATGAATTTAAAAACATGACATACCCACCCATACAGTATGTATGTATTTGTATGTATGTATGTAAGTATTCTATTTGACATTTAATATAACTCTTTAACAGAAACTTAAAGATGAAATTCAAGAAATGCATTATTTATCTGCACAAAGATCAGGATTAGATGAATTTGTTCGTAGTAAACTATAATACATACAATTATGAGTATACACTCTGCTTAATACATGTGTATATATTTTTGTTTATATACATAAACACCTGTTCTGTTCTGTTCTGGTATACATACTGATTGTTTCTATATTACAGTGTCGACCCTGATCCCCGAGTACGTCACACAGTTTGGTCCTGTTTGGTTGGAGGGTTCTTTTTGTGGTTACCCAACATCTGTAACCAATCTGCAGTACAGCGTATGAGTTCTGTAAGCACAGTCAGGGAATCCAGAATGTAAGTAAAACATGTGCAACACCAACAGTGTGGACTCTGCTTAAAGCATCGACCCGGATCAACCTAAGCATGTCGCGTTACGCCTCCTGTGGATTTTCTGTTTCAGAAATCATTTATCTATACCTCTATACCTCCCTAAGACGGAATGTGTTGGTCCGGATGCTTACGCGGACTGCGCAGGATGATCTATACATCAGCATATATCGATACATTACGCAGAATCAACAATTACTCACCATGTCGAACTGGTAATGTGTCCTTGTCTGCAAATAAATATTTAGTAATCCGCCGTAGTCGATTGGTTAGAGACGGAGATTT
Organism: Serripes groenlandicus; assembly: GCA_031761405.1. NCBI lineage: Eukaryota > Metazoa > Mollusca > Bivalvia > Cardiida > Cardiidae > Serripes > Serripes groenlandicus. The sequence continues at coordinate 74,818,036 of JASEVX010000001.1, forward strand.
GGAACCGCTGTCCCGGTTCGATCCTCAGACGAGGCGCTCAGGGTGAAGTCCCCATGGACAAGGCATATTTCCTAGCCTAGTACTGTGTGTTTACCAAGGGCTGATGAATAAGTGAAATATAGTCATGATATAATTGAAATAGTGATGAAGACGGCGTAAAGTCCAATAAAGCAAAGTAAATATATAAATTCTCCTATCCGTATTCCTAATTTTTTTTACAGTCGACAGTTTTAAAAACACTAGTAAAACTAATGAAGCACACGGAAGAAAAGTTTTTATAAAGAAATATGTCAAAGGTATTTTTTTCTTCACGTAAGCTTGTTACAAACAGGATACATTAGTGTCAGATGTGTTTTTTTAGATTCGTTTTTATTTTAATTTTATAATAAAAAAACAATTGTACATTTATACACAACACATAAATAATAACGTATTGTTCACACATATATCGGTAAAGTAAGTAGTTGTTTTCATGTTTTATCTTAATTGCTAAAACTTTCAGCTATCAAAATAAATAAGAAGAGGATAAAGGACACCCCTGTCTTACGCCTCTAGGAAGAGAAAAAGATTCGGAGTTCCACCCATTGTTAAATATACATGAACTTATATCAATTTATAATGTTTGCATCAAATTTGAAAAAGATATTTTACACCAAAACGATTGCATAGCTGCATAAAGAAATGACCTTCCAACAGTGTCAAATGCCTTTCTAATATCTAGAAACGTAACCTACTCTATCAGCGTAATTCATAACATGTATATCTTGAATTTGACGTATATTAAAACCTATATATCGGTTTTTGATGTAGCCCTGTTGGTCTAAACTGATTAAATTTTGTATTTCATGAATTCCCTTATCGTAAGCTACTCCTGCTACTGATCTATAATCCTATATTGGTTATTTTGAGAAATACTCAAACGTCACCGGCGGGATGATGTATAAGCATTGACTATAAACAACATTTTAAAAAACCGGAGGGATATTTCTATTATAAAATATATTCTTTTAATATGTACATACATTAGAAATGATAAAAAGAATGATAAGCTTTTGTCTACCTCGATTACTTTTTGTAGTTGAAGAAATAAATTGTTTTATTTATGTGAGAATGTTTATTTCCACAGAATGGAAATCGACGGTGTTTGTTTGACGGCTGTGTCAACAGTATTTTAGCCATATCACGGCGTTTCCTTTATTCCGAAACTGTTACATCAGACGTGATTCTATCCCCTAAATACCGAGTTCCTTGAAGGGAAGTCCTTTATCACATTTTAATGAAAAGTCTTTTGAACGGCCATTTGTGGAGTCGATGCCAAGACTCACGCCCATGAGGTGGACGCTTTACAATGAATCAGCTGGTCAAGCTTATCTTGTGGGACATATAAAATCCTACACCATTTAAAAAAAATATCTTACAAAAGATATTCTGATATAAAAAAAGATATTTATTAATCTAGTCAATTTATGTTGATACTAATAGGTCAGTGTTCCTGAACATACCATTGATAGCGTTGTTTGTTACGACCTTGACGTTTGTTGGTTTGATGTTGTTCGCTTACTATAGAATTATTCAATGTGATCCGATAGCAGCAGGATATATCAACAATGCCAACCAGGTACGAATATAGATATATAGACATAAACTTGGGGTATAAAACAGGGGCGTAGCTCCCTTTAGGCACTGTAGGCACGTGCCTACACATTTTTTCTAAGAATACCCCCAAAATGCAGCTGCGGCGATACACACCTGCGTAATGTATCGACCAGGTCAGCCTGCGCTATCCGCGCAGACTGATCCGGCCGACACATTCCGTCTAAGGAGGGATAGATAGAGTAGTGATTCCTGAAACAGAAAATCCACAGGAGGCGAAAAGTGTATATCCGGGGACGCCTTTGTGGCATGCTTAGGCTGATCCGGGTCGATACTTTACGCAGAGTCCACGATGTTGATTTTCTCACAAGATGGCCTACACATTGATTATTGCCAAGCTACGCCCCCGTAAAGCATTGTGTTATCACCCTATTTAGATACGCCACATGAGCTCGACTTTCCAAGGTTTCAAATATAATTGAAATAATCACATATATGGATAATAGTTTACATAAACGTTCCTCTATACTACTAGAAAGAAAACTAGGGACATTCTGACACTCTTGTAGATTGTACAGTTTTCCCTTGATAGCCTGGCATATCTTGAAGAAGTCATAATTGCTTTAAATGCAGTGTTTTACTCTTTTACTCAGAAACTGTATACATTTATATCCGGTGTCGTATCAGGTTTTATATATTTAAAACTTAGAGAGACAGCTATAGATGCGGACTAAATAGTTTGAATTAATTCACTGCTTGAAGCGATAAGTGACATCAGACTCAGTCTACCGCTTTTCGTAAGTATCTATCCAATATTCTTTGTGAGAGACAATAGAGACCGTATTTCGGTTACAGTTATCGTTCTTGAGTAAACCGTTTGCTTTAATATCATGTCGGAGGCAAACGTGCAGTATTTGACAGACATTCATCTTCGGACGAGTTCAAACATTGTGTTAACCCTTTCCCTCATATAAACACTTTCTGACGCCTCTGCAGCAGACGGCTATTTAAAAACATTGTGACAAAAGAAGTTGCACAAAACGTGCAATTTCTCCTTTTGCAACAATGTTTTCCACTTTTAGTCATAGGTTATCCATTCAATTATAGAGATTTTCTGTTTTGTGACAAAATATGTTCAAAGTCGTCTGCTGCAGAATTGTCGTATGAGGGAAAGGGTTAACAGAGATATATGCTGTTTTTGACTATTTCTCCCCTTTGCAGAGTTTTATCAAAAGACGTCTGTTTCAAGTAAGTAAATTGTTTAGCAAGTAATAAAGCTTGAATGTCATTCTGATTTTGAAGGTCGTACCCTATTTTGTGATGATGGTGCTACAAGATGTACCAGGACTTGCAGGGATTTTTGTAGCCTCCCTTTTTAGCGGTGCACTGAGGTAACTCATTTATGACATGACCCTCAATGTAAAATGTAAATGACAGTCATTGGTCAAACTCATCATTTACAGGACTTGTTTTTAGCTAATATTTGTGTATTTGCTTTACTACACATACTTATAAGAAGATGAAAAGAAAATATTCAGCGATCTAATTGTGGTTTGCATTTAACACGTTTTTTCCCTTTTTAACATATAGACGCTTTCAGACGCCTCTGCAGCAGACGACTTTTAAAAATGTTGTGACAAAATGTGAAATTTCTCCTTTTGCCACAACATTTTGAACTATATTCAATAATTAAACCTTAATTTACTGAGATTTTTCACCGTTTATTCCAACATGGCTTAAATGTCGTCTGCTGTAGACTTGTAGTATGTGGGAAAGGGTTAAGACAGGGAAAGTCATTGGAAATGTGCTTTTGTCGATACCTTTTAACAATGTTAATATCAGATTTAAAATATCAATTGCCTATCTAAATTGATAGTTTAATGTTAGAGAATAATCAGTGAACTGCAAGATGCTTTCTTTTACTTGTTGACATAATTTATTTCAACACTTCTTCAGTTCACTGTCCTCTGGAATCAACGCAATGTCAGCGAACACCATACAAGACGTCATAGTGGGTTATATTGATGGATATTCACAGCGGACCAAGACACTCATCGCCAAATTGCTGGGTAATAAATATTTAAACTGCCGTCTGATATAGTGTATACTACTCTAAAACCTGTTAGAAAATAAAGTTATATATTGAACTTGAAACTGTCTTATCATCATTTTTGTTTTCATTTCAGTATGACAATTATTTGATATTGCAAATATGATGTCAATCTTCTACTTTTCAGTTATGGTATACGGCGTCCTTGCTGTTATTCTTGCATATTTAGCGAAATATTTACCTGGCCCCGTAACACAGGTAGGAACTAACTACGTAGAATGCAATGTATTTCATAAGTATTTGTAATACTAGTAATAAACATTCTTAAAATTATCATTCGATGAATAATTAACAGTATGTATACTATGAAATTCAACAATATACATTATAAAACGCGATTATTCATTCCCCTATGATATTTTGAAACATAAGTTAAAACATGTGTCACGCTATTTTCAGATAGCAAACACTTGCATGGGCGCCACTGGTGGTCCAGTAGCTGGTATCATGTTTCTTGGTGCAATGTTTCCACAAGCCAACTCTATTGTAAGTATTTATAGTCATATTTCTTCTACGTTTTGGTTGTATATTTTAGAGAAAATATAAATATCTTTAAATGAGTGTAAACATCGAGCATGTGCTTGTATTAATCGTTTTCGAATGTTTTACCAGACAGTTGTTTTCTTTACGATTTTCGACATTTGACGTCACAGCGGCAGACGGCTTTTTTTCAAAACAATCTGAGTGATAGAAACATTGACATTCTTTCCATCTTCACACTTTGCATTTCTCGACACTAGTGAATTGTCGACGGAGCTTAACCCTTTCCCCCATATAGACGCTTTATGACGCCTCTGCAGCAGACGGCTTTTTGAAAACATAGTGACAAAAGCAGAAATTGCTCAAAACGAGCAATTTCTCCTTTTATCACAATGTTTTCCACTTTTAGTCATAGGTTATCCATTCAATTATAGAGATTTTCTATATTTTGACAACATTTGTCAAGGTCGTCTGCTGCAGAATTGTCGTATGAGGGAAAGGGTTAACGTACTATGCAGTTCACACATTGTATTCGTAGGTAAGGTGGTATGCATAATGAATGTTGTATATCATCTCCTGTAATATTGATATGGCAATAAAATATGTTTCAACTAAACTAAGTGGTAGTGCGTCCACCTCGAGTGCGGGAAGTCGTGGATTCGATCCCGGCCGGGTCATACCAAAATACTTTAAAAACGGTAGTAATGACTGCCCTTACAGGGTTGCAGGGTTATTATTACGACTGACTGGCTGGTGTCATGATAAATGGACCAGTAGTACTGGTAACTTACCCAGGAAACGCCGTGACGTAACTGAAACATTGTTGAAAACGGCGTCAAACACCAATCAATTAAAACATTTGTTCCATCTCCACACTATACCTTTCTCAACACTAGTGAATTACCGACGGCGCTTAACCTACTATGTTATTCACACCTTTCATCCGAATTAGTTGAAGCAGACGACTAAAACTATCATACCAGGTAAAATGTTAAGCTCATAGATCATAAGTATCGCTGAAGTATTGCTGAACGCAATGATAATGGTAATAACTAAACCTTTAATTCATTGTGAAAATCTATTACAGGGTGCTCTATCTGGTGGTTTGTTGGGAATAGCATTAAACGCGTGGATTGCCATGGGCTCTTTATTGTATGGTAATCGTGCACAGTTGTCTCCCTTGAATCCAACGTCGGGATGTATGGCAACGAATATCACCATAGCTGGAAACTCAACGCTTCTGAACGCTGCTATTTATAAAACAAACACAACATTATCGACGCTGATGACAACTGCAGCTACTAATCCGTAATATTTATTTGTGTATTTGAGTAATGTCAGGCGAAAACACGTCTGGATACTTCCCCGCTTTACCTCAAAAGAGGACTTGGGACTGAAACACTTTTCTCTGGTAACATTTAAATCTTCTCTATTCGCAGATGTAACACGGCCTATGTTCACCAGATCGAGTAATTTCGGTTGTTGTTGTTTTATTACTTAGATTTCCCAAGACAGTCAGTCTATGACCTTACCGCAACTCTTTGAGTTTATCGCGGAATTCTAGTGGTCAGAAGTTTAGAAACGACGCTATGATAATTTATTATCTTTAGTATTTTAAATGCACACGCATTGTTTGTTACTGTATTTGCATGTAACGCCGATCAATCTATAACAGATTGATCAGGTCTAGCTTTCAAGATTTAGCAGGGGAGATTTTCAAAGAGTATGCTGCAGATATGATTTATGTGAAAAGGGTTAAGTTATGAACAAATAGTAGAAATAAGACGAGAATTTTGTCTGACGCGACTCTCTACGTATACTTCAATTTTTATTAAGACTGTGTTCGAAATTATTCTGTTAACCCTTTCCTACTTACAATAAAATTGCAGCAAACGATTTTGAAAACATGTAGATAAAACAATGGATTTCTTCAAATGAATAGTGTGCAATGTAGACAAAGGTTAAACTATCCCTATAGCCAGGCTGACCGTTCACTGTTCGTACACGGTGATAACATTCGTTAATTCTATTTTACTGAACTGATTATTGAAGCCATGTATAACGGGATAATGGCCAATATAATTTATGTTTTACAGAGCAACAGTGACATCAGACCATTTAGCGCTCTATGATATTTCTTACATGTACTTCGGGCTGATTGGATTCATGTCCACATTTATTGTCGGGCTTATTGTTAGTCTACTGACACGTACGTATTTGCATGTTTGCCTTTTTAACTTATTACCTTTAACTCTTTCAGCGCCGACTTGTTTAAAGTAGACTCGTCCATGTTCAAAATCGAGTGTCTCCATTTCTCATGATATACAATTTTGGACAATTTTGATAACTAAAAGGCAAACAATGCTGATTTCAGGTGAGACAGCTCGTTACGAGCTGACTCGCCTGAATCAGTATTGTTTGCAAAAACCTGAATATTGCCTTTGGCGCTGAAAGAGTTAATGCCTTTTTAAATAAATTCTTCAGACTTAAACTTGTGTTATTCACTTATCTGACGTATATCACTTTAACAGTTGTAAACCGTCTAGATCTGATATTAGATCTTGGATCGAAGCCTGAGACTGCATCTGTCAAATTGTATAAAACATTGATGGAACATGTCGTTAAAGTGATCTTACATGTTTTAGTCGGTCCTTCTGGCAAATCAAACTTCACATGATATATTTATAAAATAGCATGATAAAGGCCAGCATAAGCATCAATGATATTTGTTCTAAATTGTAAGTGTTTACGAGCAGCTTATGATCAGATCAAATACTTTTAATCGAACAATACAGATGCAAAGGTTTAGAATAAATTTAATTGAGTCGTAAATGACTTATGGTTGATTTTCCAGAAATTACTTTCACTTCTGACATTTCAGCGGCACTCAGCAAAATCAATCGTTAATCATTTGCAACTAATCTAGTTCTAGATCAGCAGTTAATAATCTGACTCTACACTGTTCGCTACTTACTCATGGAAGGTTTCTGGAACATTCTGTAAAGAAGTATCCGGCTGGATCCTTTAGCATAGATGCGCAGACAACTCGTTGTCCACGTGTACTATTTACGTTACGGTTGGTTTTCATAGCGCACCGCTCATATCAAAGACGAGTGACATCAGACATAACAGGAATATTATCTTTGTTATGGCATTATTCATTTCCCACATACAACAGTTATTCTGCAGCAGATGACTTTCAAAACATACAGACGGAAATAAGAAAAATATATATGATTGAAAATATAAATATTAGATAGAGTTGAAAACATTGTGGCAAAAAAAAGCCATTTTTTCCACAACGTTTTCAAATGTTGTCTGCTGTAGAGGCGTCAAAAAGCGTCTGTATGTGGGAAAGGGTTAAGGATGTATGCCAGTGAAACCTGTATATAAACTGTTTAACTCTTTCAGAGCCAAAGGCAATATTGAGTGTTTTGCAAACAATACATACCAAGGCGAGTCAGCTCACAACGAGCTGTCTCACCTGAACTCACCATTGTTTGCCTTTTAGTTATAAACATATTCCAAAAGTCTTATTACAAGAGAAATGGAGACGCCCGATTTTGAACATGGAAGAGTCTAACTTTAAACAATTCGGCGCTGAAAGAGTTAAGTATGTCATCAAATTGTATACAGTGTATGATGGCCGTGAGGAAGACTCTGATAAGACTATTAGTTTACTTTCAAAACGTCTTCACTGTTTGCAGAGATGCATCATTACACTCTCTTTTGGTCTGACTAATCTCAGATAGTTTCCTTAATTTTCGTAGGAAAATGGACAAAACCCGTCCCACCGGAATATATAGTGCCGTGTTTTAGACGTTTATGGAAAGTAGGTTATGCAGGCGTTACCCCAGATGAGTCGCTGAAACATGACATGACGGTAAGAAACTTTTGGCGTATTTGAACACTTTAACGCAAAGAACTGAATGCGTTACCTGTACCCTGTCATAAACGTATTGAAACACCGATTGCAAACACGACTCGTGCAGTCTACTTCTTGGTTTACATTGACTTTTCGCAACTCAGATGATAATTTTAGTCAAAGACTTGTGTCTATATCCAAGAAGAAACTAGAATAATGTTTAATAGGAGTCTCGGTATCTCAGTCGGTAGCGACGCGGGCTGTCAATCCAGGGGCTGTGAGTTCGAAACCCAGCTCGGCCAACATTCTTTCCGACGTTTGAAAAAAGTCAATGTGACAAGCGTTATTCGTCTTGCACCAATGGCCTTACAGTCGATGTGGAAAAAACAGCCAGTTGCTTGGAATGTATGTTGTGTGGAGTGAGAAAGCCAGGAAGTATGTGAGTAGGTGAACTGGCCGCTGTGACATGAATATAAACATTGTAGATATGTATTACCTTGTGGGGATGCGCATGATGCTGATCTACATATATACTGTTTAGAACAGCCAACCTGTGCCTTTGCGCACGGACAAGTTGAAACAATGGAACAGTATATACTATCGTTATATGAGGAGAAACTAAAAACAATATAATTGTTAAAAATGTTTGATAATTATATAAATATAGGGACCATATAGATCTATGATAGTAAATCATCAGATAGAACAACGTATCCTGCTTGTATTCTAGTATGGCTTATCGGAGTCAGCTACCCGGTTTTAAACACGTTGGTTTGAAGGGTCTTTATATATAATGTGTTAAATGCTTTGGCACTTTTTGAATCCTTTCTCAGAAGTAGACTTAAAAAATGGTAGTAATGGCTGCCCTCCTCGGCGCTCAAGGTTCCTGGGTTAGCATTACGACTGACTGGCTGGTGTCAGGATAGATGGACCAGTAGTACTGGTAACTAACCCAGGAAACGCCGTGATATAACTGACCAATTGTTGAAAGCGGCGTTAAACACTAAACAATCAAATCAAATTATCAGATGTAGATGACATTTAGCACCACTGTAGAAGCGGAATGCCAGTTGGAATAATATCTAACTGTAGCTGCGCAAAGTCATCGCGTCGTAGAGAATTTTTTTTAAAATAAAGTTGCTTCTTTCTTTGATATACATACGATCAAGTATAACTCAGATGGTATTGCATACTAAGCTCATTGGATTTGTTTGTTGTTCCTAGAGATTGTATATGAATCTCAGGAATGTTCACAGGAACATATATCACTTAAACAATGTTCTATTATCGAAAAACTGCACTCGTGACGAATAAAAGCTCACTGATTGACACGCAGTTTCGATAGCCGTTTCATAACCAGGACGGGTATATCTATACATTTACTTGTGTCATATCAATTTCAGATGGATGAAATCAAAGAACGTCCAGAGATGTGACTCATCCACGCACCGAATGACCTGTAATATAGTGAATACATATGCATGCTATTTATTTCTTATACATGTACAAGTTTCACTCAGTTATTTAGAATTGGAGGGCAAAATGACCTGCGAGCTTTGATGCATGTTTTTTTAACTCAACAAATCAAAATTTAAAATCTTGTATTTTGAACAGACTTCATATTGTCAATAATTGACTGCCATCAACATTAATTATACAGTGGACTCGCGATAACTACAGTGGACTCGCGATAACTACATTGGACTCGCGATAACTACAGTGGAATCGCGATTACTACAGTGGACTCGCGATAACTACAGTGGACTCGCGATAACTCGAAGTCGAAAGAGAATGATTACTTCGAGTTATCGACGTGTTCGAGGGATCTCTTGATTTATACTTTATTTATGTGTTGTTCAGCTTCGTAATTCATTTAAGCCGTTTCACGAGAAAACCAACATTGTTGACTCTGCGTTAAGTATCCCGGATCAGCCTAAGCATGCTACGCAGGTTAATCCTGGCATAAACTTTTCGCCTCCTGTGGATTTTCTGTTTCAGGAATCATTACTCTATACCTCTATCCACCTGAGACGGAATGTGTTGGCCCGGATTAGCATGTGCGGACTGCGCAGGCTAATATGAGTCGATACATTACGCAGAGTCCATAAGTCGTGGAACGCTCATTTATACTTAAATTGAATATTATGAGAGGCAAGTCAGTGATACAAAGATATCAAGACAATATGTAGATCAGTTCCAAGACATGGTTCGAGTTAAACGATATATCATTTAATCATAATGATATCCAGGCTTAGGTTCATTGTTGTATTGTGTATTTACTCACTTCTAATATATACTTTTATGTATTGTATAACTATTTTATTCGATGACGGCTATCGTTTTTATTCTACTCATGGCATGTTACAATCTAAATGAAATCAATTAATTATAAACGATTCTCTCAATAACACATTTTGTTTTAATGTCGAAGATTTATTCCAACCCGATTTACAGTTCCATGTTTTATCTTTACATGTGTCTGAGACATGGGTCCGAAGCAAGGCTTAAATAGTGACGCCATTTTCACATATCATCGGTATTAACCCTTTCCCTCATATGGGCGCTTTCTGACGCCTCTGCAGCAGACGGCGTTTTGAAAACATAGTGACAAAAGAAGAAATTGCTAAAAACGAGCAATTTCTTCTTTTGCCACAATATTTACCACTTTTAGGTTATCCATTCATTAATAGAGATTTTCTATTTTTTTGACAAAATATGTTCAAAGTCGTCTGGTGCAGAATTGTAGAAGTAGAATAACCACTGGTATTCCAATCATGGTCCGGAATTTGTAATTGACTTGGGTTTATACTAGCCACTGGTATTCCATTCATGGTCTTCAATGTTGGTCTGAAACAAACATTCTCAGAGCAGTATCATGTTTTACAGGTTTCTACCAAACATTTAACTCTGCCTTCTTGGGAGAGGAGGGTGGGTTTTAACAAAAATTGCAGCAGAAACAAATTGTTTACCTCTTTGGATTTGAAAAATCGGTTGAAGTGTAGAAACAGCATCAATCGTGAGAAATACCCGTGTGCAGACAAACACTCAGATTCAAAATGTTAATAGCAAGCCCAAATTAGGCTGCATCAAATACAACATTGCAACTAGCTTCCCCTGGGTATCAGAAGGAGACTGAAATGTCATCTGTAACTACATAAAACACTTTCAACTTCGCTGGCCGCCAAACGAACCTGTCGTGAACCGGTTTTACCAAGGCACAGACAGTTCGCCGCCAACTAAATTGGCCTCCAGCGAAACAAACCGCAGCCTGGGCTAAGGCAAGAAATTTACATTATGCACAACAAAATGTTTTAATACCAGCAGACAGCTAATAAAAAATTACTTCATTCCCTACATTATGGACTAAGGCAAAACATTTACATTATGCACAACAAATGCTTCAATACCAGCAGACAGCTGATTCAGAAATAATTCATTCCCAACACTAGATGTATACCATCAGTCTTGTAAAGACTAGTAGTGACAATTTCCAAACTTGGGTGTCTAACATAACAACCCCCATACTGAACTGAAAATTATTGAGTCTATTGCGACAGCGATTCATTGCAATTGAGTCTGAGGAGTAACGCCACTGGGAACGAGGCAAAATCTGAGACCAAATTACATTTGTTTGTGGGAATTTCCTTGTGATGAATTGAAAAAGTTCAAAGATGACAATACGCAATGATTTCAAAGCATGTTTCCCAATGTCGTTACCCCCACAGTGAAGAACCATATAATCTGGGACTGTGCCAACTTTTGCAAGAGACTCAAGTTTATTTCTCATTTTGTATAAACATAAACCGCTATACCCTTGCCACCATAGTTCTATATTAAGTCTGTTCAATGACAGTTGTGCTCCTCCAGGCCGGGGTGATCTAGCTTCAACGAATGCGTGTCTAACAATGGATGACCCAACAATCCAAACTTGCTTGATATCTACAATTTACTTAGTTCTTGTCAGTCCCAGGGCACCAACTCATATTCATAAATACAGACAGATAATCAATCAAACTTTGAATTTATAACTCAAAAGTTCTTGTAAAGAAAGCTATGTGTTTGGCGCCCTGTGACTTTTAAAGAGTACAATCTAATGTAAAGAGAATTTTGAATTATGATTCAAGTTATTTTATTTTTAATGATTAATCATACTCAACTGAGGAACTTCTACTATATTATTCCTAATGTATGACTTAAAAGCTGATGATCTCCAACGGCCCGCACTTTGTATCTCAGTATCACTATAGCCGAGTTTTGCAGCTGCAGAAGCTGCACCTATCCTAAATGAATGTGTCTTAAATCTGCTATGGTCAAGACATTTAATCTAATGGCCTTACACAATACTGCCCCAACTTGGTAACGAGTTAATGGCTTTTTATCCCAGTGCAAAAGTAAGGGACCATTGCCCTTTGGCCTGACTAGTAAATATTCAGTAATCTTTGCAACGGGACATAGGCCGTTTCCCCCTCCTTTAATCTTAATTGTTGTGCCTTCTCCGTACTGATCCGTTTTAGAAAATCGGATTTTAAGGAAAATACTTTTTTCCTGAACATTGACAGTTACATCATTCACACTTAAAACATGTTTTAGAGGACGCCAATTTGTGTAAGTGAGCTCCCCAACTCGTAAAAATGCATAAAAGGCTAAAGTGAATGCTGCCACAAATAATTTTGCTTCATACATGTTGTGACAAACAGCTGGAAGCTTTATGATAACTTGTATTAGTAATTCATGTGAAATAGGCAGTCAAGAATCTGTCATCCCTTTCTGACGCCTTTTAAAGCCTTCCACAACTTTTTTAACCAAAAAATGATTTGTTGGGTCTGGAACTGCTCTTATTTTACACCCATAACTAATAGCTGCAACATACAACTGTGCTGTTTTAAAGGCAAACTTTTTTAATGACAAAAAGGCTGTAAATTGTACAATTTCCTTAATAGAAGGAAGTCATGCTGGCTCAAAACCATAACTGAAACGAAATGTTTCAAATTTGGATAATCCCTTATTGTATGCCAGTCGAGTGTTGACTGAAAAAGACTCATCTATTAGTCTGTTAGCTTCAGACTGGATACTACTGATCGAAATCCCTCCGGTACTGGTTGAGAGGTTTGACTGGCATTTGGAGCTAGCTGCCGGAATCTGGACCACTGTTTCCGAGAAATAGAATCAGCAATTGTATTCAGTTTAGTTGAAATGTATGTAGCCTTAAAGATTATACTTTGCTTCATACATAATAGAATAAATTCTCTGAGAACTGTCATTAATCTTTTGTACTGTGTTGTCTGCTTATTTATAACATGAACCAACCCCTGATTATCTATGAGAAAAACAATTATTTTGCCTTGTAACCTATCACCCCAAAGCATCACTGCAAGTAAAACGGGTATCATCTCAAGAACAGACATATCTTTTAAAATTGCACTATCTGCCCATTCAGATGGCCACTGGAAAAAGGACCAGTCATTAGCAAAAAAGCATCCACATCCAAGTGTGAGAGACCCTGAACTATCGGTGAAGAGAAAGAGTGTCTGATTGTCTAGCCATGTTTTTTCCGGTATATGAGATATACCATCATGATTAACCAATAATTCAAGCCACATTTTTAAGTCTTCCCTGAGGGAAGCTGATACTCTCACCTTGTGAAAAGTTTTTTTGATAGTCATAAGTAAATCATAGAATCGACGTAAAAATGCTCTACTACTACGGATTGCCCTACCAAAGAAATTTAGCATTCCTACTAATGATTCTAACTCTTTCCCACAAATACTCTTTCTGTTAACCAACCCCAGTAGAATGTTGAGCAATTGCTCAATTTTAGGCTTGGGTATTTTAACTGTCATATTGGCAGAATCTATTTCAAGACCTAGAAAAAACATTTTTGTTGTTGGGCTTTCAGATTTATTCGTCGCAATAGGCACTCCCAAGTCTGAGTAAGACTTTTCAAAGGTCTCGACTAAAAGCTGACATTCTTGACTTTGGGCTTGACCAGCAAAAATGAAATCATCGAGGTAATGATCCATAGTTTCCCTCTTTGATCTGAAAGTCACCAACCAGTGTATAAAAGAAGAAAATTGCTCGAAGAGCTTACATGAAATTTTACATCCCATTGGAAGTGCCTTTTCTATATAATATGTGCCATCAAAACAAATGCCAAGCAGCTGGAAATCTCAGGAGCGTAGCTTTGCAATAATCAATGTGTAGGCCTTCTCGTGAGAAAATCAACATTGTGGACTCTGCGTAAAGTATCGACCCGGATCAGCCTAAGAATACCACACAGGCCTACCCGGATAGACACTTTTCGCCTCCTGTGGATTTTCTGTTTCAGGAATAACTACTCTATACATCTATCCCCCTAAGACGGAATGTGTCGGCCGGATCAGTCTGCGCGGACAGCGCAGGCTGATCTGGTCGATACATTACGCAGATGTCTATCGCCGCAGGTGTATTTTGGGGCATTTTGAGAAAAAATGTGTAGGCCTACAGTGCCTTAAGGGAGCTACGCCCCTGTTAAACGTTATCAGTTAGCGAGGCTTGTTTATTGACAGACACGTCGTCTGTCTGGTGCAAGGTTTGTCTGTATTTAATCATGACAATTGTTGTTTAGTATATTATTTTATAGATGTACATGTGTAAGCTCATCATACTATTGAGCTATTGTGATCACACAGTGTGCGTCTTTCGTCAATTTTATTATTTCTTATAATATTTTAGCATGCTGTAGTCTTTGTTTCTGTCATTGCTTGACTAAGAAACACAGGCCATGGAAATGTTCATAATGTGTTATTCTTTGATACGGGCTCATCGAATTACGTTTCTTTACCTAAATATGGCGACATAATGTAAATTATTAGCATTGAAAATATTCTTCGCTAAGATTTGCCCGAACTACTTTTAAAGGACTGATAGCAACGTATTGTATAAACAGCGAACTTGTTGCACAGTGCATGGGTTTTGAGAACTATATTTAGAAGTTTTACTCCGTGGTAAAATATGTTTGTGTCGTCTGCCTTGGCTTTGTGACACAGGGCACACATCTTAATCAATGTTATGTTTGCACGTCTATCCGTCTGTCCATCTGTCTGTCTGTCTGTCTGTCTGTCTGTCTGTCGGTCAGTTATTTCAACATATTAACCGACGATAACATTGTTGAAACACTTACTTACAATATTTTCAGAGTCGTTGGCTTTGATAACATTTGAAGAAAATAGCACAGCGCCTGAATAATTAGAATTTTTACCTTTTGAAACATTGTAGAAAAGTATAAAAGTCCTCTTTACCGTGGTAAAAGAAACGTCCAGACTGTATTATAATCTTTTGTTTGTATGCCAAAATCATACTACTGGTTGTAAAGCATTTAGTTATAAAAGTGCATACGTTGCGTTAAATTCCAGCATTCTGCAAATGCTTGTTGTCTAATACACGGCATAGTGATATATACATGTTGACGGTAGTTGAATACCTGTTTTGTTTGTGTTTTAGTTCGGAAATAAATTACTCGGAGATTAATCTAAAACATAGAAAACTGTTTTTATTTTAATTTCACGGCATAACAAGCATTTTGATTGAGTCAGACCACCATAATGTACTAAACGGTTCCTTTTTCATGCAGAGTCATCTATTAAATGTTTGAAGTAGACGGTTTAAAACAGTATAACACATGTATATTTATAACAATAATAGTCACAAATACTATTCCCTTTATGACTTTTATTATTTGAAACTGTTAAAGTATTGAGTCTTTCTTCTTCGCGACCAAGCCAAGCCCAATTTCGAAAAACGCACATTTTGTCCGAGATCCACGGAATGAAACCAAAATAACCATGTTTGTCATTTAATCTCAAACTCTTTCAAGAAACACGTAGTTAAAATATACTCTTACCGTAAAGTTATCATTGGGTAGGTTTTCATGGAGTCGACTCGAATAACAAATCACACGTATCGATCTGTATGAATGACATTTCGGAAAAAGAGCCAAGTTCAGAATTGTTAAAACGTGTGTTTTTTTCTACAGGGTTTACAGAAGGTAGGTGGGTTTAGTGGCATGTTGGAGCAGTCGTCAGAAGCTAATCGCATAGTGTTTGACATGTGCGTAACCTTTCCTTATTCATTTGTAATTGGTTGGTGTTTTACGCCACTTTCAACAATTGTTCAGTTATGTCACGGCGTTTCCTGGGTAAGTTACCAGTACTTCCGGTCCATTTATCCTGATACAAGTCAGTCAGTCGTAATGCTTACCCCGCAATCATATTGCGCCAAGTAGGGCATCCATTACTACCATTTTTAAAGTCTTTGATATTTCCCGACCAGGGATCGAACCCGCGACCTCCCGCACCCGAGGCGGATGCCCTAGCACTACAGCATCGAGGCGGTCAGTGATTCATAATGATGATGCAACAAGACTACTTGAGTTAGTAGTAAATGAGGCGTGTCTGGTAGGGTCTATTTACCTCACCGGTTTGGCATCATAAACCCTTTCCCACACGCAACACATCTGCAGCAGATGACTTTCGAAACAATTAGTCAAACATGTAAAAACTCCTTACCAATGACAAAACAGGAACTGTCTAAAGTTGAAAATAGTGTTGTAAAAGGGGAAATTGCTAATTTTGAGCAATTTCTCCTTTTGACACAATGTTTTCGAAAGTCGTCTGCTTCAAGGGCGTCAGAAAGCGTCTGTATGGCGAAAAGTATTAAACGTTACATAGGCATAACGCTAGTCCGGTAAAACTACCAGATGGTGCGTTTAATATGATTAAGTTGAAAATAAAATAGCTGTTCTTTTCTGTTCTGTTCTGCATAATGAGTGTTGCTATATTACAGTGTCGACCCTGATCCCCGAGTACGTCACACAGTTTGGTCCTGCTTGGTTGGTGGGTTCTTTTTGTGGTTACCAAACATCTGTAGCCAGTCTGCAGTACAGCGTATGAGTTCTGTAAGCACAGTCAGGGAATCCAGAATGTAAGTAAAACATGTGCAGCCCTCACCATCACCATATAGCTCACTGTGTCGAGCAGGTAATTGTCATTGTCTGCAAATATATATTTAGTCAGCCGCTGTAGTCGATTTGTTAGCAACGGAGATTTAGTACCGGGTGTCCCGGTTCGATCCTCAGTCGATGCGGTCATGGTGAAGTACAAGGCATATTTCCTAGCCTAGTACTTGTGTGTTTAGCGAGGGATCATGAATGAGTGAACTTTCGCCATGATATCACTGAAATAATGATAAAGACGGCGTACAACCCCAATACAGCAAAGTGAATATATAGATTCTCCAACCCTTGTGCCTGATGTTTATAGTCGACAGTTTTAAAACACTAGTAAAAATAAACACACGGGAGTAAAAGTTTGATAACGAAATATTCCAACGGGATTTTTTTCTTCACATTTTTCATCTTTCTCAAGTCGTCTGTTTGATACGCGTCTTATGTCGTGTGTAACAAGATCATAGTTTTTTTTATCAATATTCATAATTCTAAGGCAATATGTTTAACACCAGGAAATCCACCATTTACCATTGTGCACAGTCTAATATGGCTTTACACTATTCGCAATTTAGACACATAAGGATTTCGGAAGCTTCTTACAAGCAGGATATAATAGTATCAGATGTATTTTTTTAGATTCGTTTTTATTTTAATAATATCAAAACAATTTGACATGTATACACAACACATACATTATAAACGTATTTTCGATGTTCACACAGATACCGGTAAAGTTAGTAGTAGTTTTATCTTAATTGCTAAAAAGTCAGCTGTCAAAATTAAAAAGACGGGGATAAAGGACTCCCCTGTATCACGCCTCTAGAAAGACAAAAATAGTCGGATTTCCACCCGTTGTTATTATACATGAACTTATATTAGTATATAATGTTCGTATTCATTTTGAAAAAGATATTTTAAACCAAAACGATTTTATAGCTGCATAAAGAAATGGCCTTCCAACAGTGTCAAATGCCTTTCTAATATCTAGAAGGACTATTGCACCAATAATCTACTCTATCGGCGTAATCTATTACATGTACATCTTGAATTTGACGTATGTAAACACCTATATATCCGTTTTTAATGTAACACTGTTGGTCAAACTAATTAAATTTGGTATCAGATGTCATGAATTCCCTTATCTTTAGCTACTCCTGCTACTCAACTATAATCTTATTTTAGTTATTTTTGAGAAAACTCAAACATCATCGGATAAGATGATGTATATAAATTGACAATGAACAACATTGTAAAAGAACTGGAGGGATTTTATTATTAGAAAATATATTCTTTTAATATATAAATACATAATAAATGATAAAACGAAGAAATAGCATTTATCTACCTCGATTACTTTTTTGTAGTTGAAGAAAAGAATTGCTAATTTATGTGAGAACGTTTATTTTTACAGAATGGAATGCGATGGTCTTTGTTTGATGGTATCAACAGTGTTTCAGCCATATCACGTCGTTTCCTTTATTCTGATACTGTTACATCAGACGTGATTCTATCCCCGAAATATCGATAGCCTTGAAGGAAAGTCTCTTCTCACATTTTACAGAAAAGTCATTTGAACGACCTTTAGTGGAATCGAAGCCGTGTCTCACGCCCACGAGACGGGCGCTTTAGGATGAATCAGCTGGTCAATATTATATTGTGGGACATATGAAATGCTACACCATTTAATAAATAAATTCTTACAGAAGATATTCAGAGATAAAAGAATATAATATAATTTACTAATCTAGACTATTTATGTTTATACTAACAGGTTAGTGTTCCTGAACATACCATTGCTAGCGTTCTTTGTAACGATCTTGACCTTTGTTGGTTTGATGTTGTTCGCTTACTATAGAATTATTGAATGTGATCCGATAGCAGCAGGATATATCAACAATGCGAACCAGGTACGAATATAAATACATAACAATTAATTGGGGTATAAAGCATTGTCTTTTATCACCGAATGAGATACTTACAGTTTAAATACGCCACATGAAATCGACTTTCCCATGTTTCAAAAATAATTGAAATAATAACATTTTAGGATACTAGTGTATACAAACGTTTCATTATACTACTCTCTGCGTATACTTCAAGGTTTTGCAATACTTTGACAAAGATTAAACTCTACATAACGCCAGGCCGACCTATCTCTGTTCGCAAATTCGTTAATTATAATATACTGAACTGATTATTGAAGTCATGTATAACGGAATAATGGTATACGGAATATAGTATAGTCAAAACGAGCATTTTCTCCTCTTGTCACAATGTTTTCAACTTGATTTAGTAATTATATTTTCATTTACAGAGGTTTTTCACAGTTTTGTCCAGATATTTTCAAACACGTCTGCTGCATGTGGGAAAGGGTTAAACGGTTAAGGGTTAAGTGTAAATTCAACACTAAACATTATTAAACGCGATTTGTTCAGTCCCCTATGATATTTTGAAACATACGTTAACCCTTTCCCACATAAAGACACTTTCTGATGCCTCTGCATCAGACGACTTTTGAAAACATTGTGACAAAAGTAGAAATTGCTCAAACCGAGTAATTTTCCTTTTGTCACAATGTTTTCAGCTCTTTTTAATAATTAAACCCTTATTTATGGAAATGTTTCATGTCTTTGCCAAGATGTTTTCAAAGTCGTCTGCTGCAGATTTGCTGTATATATAAAAAGGGTTAAAACATTTTACATGGTAGTATACGGGCTATTTTCAGATAGCAAACACTTGTTTGGGCGCCACTGGTGGTCCGGTAGTTGGTATGATGTTTCTTGGTGCAATGTTTCCACAAGCCAACTTTATTGTAAGTATCTTCTACGTATTGGTTGTATATTTTAGAGAAAATCTAAATATCTTAAAATGAGTGTAAACCTCGTGCATGTGCTTGAATTAATCGTTTTCAAATATTTTTTCCAGACAGTTGTTTTCTTTACGATTTTCGACATTTGACGTCACAGCGGCAGACGGCTTTTTTTTTTTAAAAATGTGAGTGACAGAAACATTGACATTCTTTCCATCTTCACACGTTCTCAATACTAGTGAATTGTCGACGGAGCTTAACGTACTATGCAGTTCACACATTGTATTCAGTGGTAAGGTGGTATGCATAATGCATGTTGTATATCATCTCGTGTATTATTGATATGGCAATAAAATATGTTTCAACTAAAGTAAGTGGTAGAGCGTCCGCCTCGAGTGGGTTCGATCCCCGGCCGGGTCATACCAAATACTTTAAAAAACGGTAGTAATGACTGCCCTTATTGGCGCTCTGGGTTGCGGGGTTATTACTACGACTGACTGGCTGACTGGTGTCAAGATAAATGGACCAGTAGTACTGGTAACTTACCCAGGAAACGCCGTGATATAACTGAAACATTGTTGAAAACAGCGTAAAACACCAATCAATTAAAACAATGTGACTGACAGAAACATTGACTTTTGTTCCATCTCCACACTATGCCTTTCTCAACACTAGTGAATTACCGACGGAGCTTAACGTTCTATGTTATTCACACATTGTATTCGAATAAGTTGAAGCAGACGACTAAAACTATCATACCATTCACACATTGTATTCACATTAGTTGAATTGATTGATTGATTAGTTGATTGGGGTTTAACACCGTTTTTAACAATTTCTCAGTTATATCACGGCGGCCAGTTCACCTACTCATGCATTTCCTGGTTTTCTCACACCAGTACTCCACACAACAATCTTCCCAAGCAAGAATTAGTTCAAGCAGACGACTAAAACTATCATACCAGGTAAAATGATAAGCTCATAGAGCATAAGTATTGCTGAAGTATTTCTGAACGCAATGGTAATGGTAATAACTAAACTTTAAATTCATTGTGAAAATCTATTCCAGGGTGCTCTATCTGGTGGTTTGTTGGGAATAGCATTAAACGCGTGGATTGCCATGGGCTCTTTATTGTATGGTAATCGTGCACAGTTGTCTCCCTTGAATCCAACGTCGGGATGTATGGCAACGAATATCACCATAGCTGGAAACTCAACGCTTCTGAACGCTGCTATTTATAAAACAAACACAACATTATCGACGCTAATGACAACTGCAGCTACTAATCCGTAATATTTATTTGTGTATTTGAGTAATGTCGGCCTATGTTCACCAGATCGAGTAATTTCGGTTGTTGTTGTTTTATTACTTAGATTTCCCAAGACAGTCAGTCTATGACCTAACCGCAACTCTTTGAGTTTATCGCGGAATTCTAGTGGTCAGAAGTTTAGAAACGACGCTATGATAATTTATTATCTTTAGTATTTTAAATGCACACGCATTGTTTGTTACTGTATTTGCATTTAATGCCGATCAATCTATAACAGATTGATCAAGTCTAGCTTTTAAGAATAAGCATGGGAGATTTTCAAAGAGTATGCTGCAGATATGCTTTATGTGAAAAGGGTTAAGTTATGAACAACGCGACTCTCTGCGTATACTTCAAGGTTTTGCAATACTTTGACAAAGATTAAACTCTACATAACGCCAGGCCGACCTATCTCTGTTCGCAAATTCGTTAATTATAATATACTGAACTGATTATTGAAGTCATGTATAACGGAATAATGGTCAATATAATTTATGTTTTACAGAGCAACAGTGACATCAGACCATTTAGCGCTCTATGATATTTCTTACATGTACTTCGGACTGATTGGATTCATGTCCACTCTTATTGTCGGGCTTATCGTTAGTCTACTGACACGTACGTATTTGCATGTTTGCTTTTCCGTCGATAGCTGTTTAACCTCAGTTTTGACCTAGATGTTAAACAAATTATCTAGATTGTAGACCAATCAAATGTTGTATTTAATGAATAATGTCGAAGAAATAAAGGAAATGGAACGTTTTGATTGGTTCATAGTTAAGTTGGCGATCCTACGAGATGAAGTTTTAAAATGAAATCTCTTAATTGTTTTCCTTAAGAAATAAATTTCAGTGAAAAAAAATCAGTGAAAACGTTTGAAATATAATAATGAAGAGCAAAATATTAATTATTTTTGAAACATGATAAGTTTTCAGTTATTTATCGTCAATTGAAACTTAAACACATCTTAGGAGCCTCGCGTAATCTCCAGTTATGTGGTGGCGTATTCTCGGCCTTGATAATCTAGTTATAGAATCTGAAGCTGGATGGAGATGGCCGATTAGCCTTTGGTAAACGCATAGAACCTTTCTGATATTGAAGTCAAATAATATGCGCATGTTCCATTTCTTAGTGTTTTCTCATATTGATCGCCTTTTATCTTTTTTAAAGATATTTCTTGTTTAACCTACTACCTTTAATGCCTTTTTAAAGACTATACTTCATACTTCAACTTGTGATATTCCCTTTTCTGATGTATAGTGTATCCACAATTGATGGAACATGTCATTAAAGTGATCTTACATGTTTCAGGCAAATCAAACTTCACATGAGATATTTATAAAATAGCATGATCATTTGCTTGATTGATTGATTGTTTGGTGTTTTACGCCGCTTTCAACATGTTTCAGGAATATCACGCCGTTTCCTGGGTAAGTTACCAGTACTACTGGTCCATTTATGCTGACAACAGCCAGTCAGTCGTAACCCAACAACCCTGAGCGCCATGGAAGGCAGCCATTACTACCATTTTTAAAGTCTTTAGTATGACTTTGCCGGTTGATCGAACCCCGACCTCCCGCAACCGAGGCGGACGCTCTTCCACTCCACCACCGAGGTGGAAGGATGATAAATACCAGCATAGGAATTAATGACATTTGATCTAAATGTTAAGTATTTACGCGAGCTTATTATAAGATCAAATACTTCTAACCGATCAATACAGATGCAAAGGTTTAGAATGGATTTAATTTAGTCGTAAATGACTTATGGTTGATTTTCCAGAAACAACTTTCACTTCTGACATTTGAGCGGGACTCAGCAAAAACCAAGCGTTAGGCATTCACAACTAATCTAGTTCTAGGTCAGGTAGTGCGATCGAGCAGTTAATGATCTTCCTATGCACTGTTCGCCAATTACCCATGTAAGGTTTCAGGAACATTATGAAAAAGCAGTATCCGGCTGGATCCGGTAGCATGGATGGGCAGAACACTCGTTGTCCACACGTGTAATGTTTAAGTTACGGTTAATTTTCGTAGAGCACCGCTCATATAAAAGACGGGTGACATCAGACATAAATGGAATCTTATCTGTGTTATTGCATTAACTATCTATTTCCCATATATAACAATTATGCATCAGACAAATTTCACAAATTAGACAGAAACAAGAAAAATCTATAAGATTGAAAATATGAGTATTATATAGAGTTGAAAACATTTTGGCAAAAGGGGACATTGCTCATCATGAGCAATATCCACTTTTGCCACAATGTTTTCAAGAGTTGTCTGCTGTAGAGGCGTCAGAAATCGTTTGTATGGGGGAAGGGTTAATGAAAGCTGTATATAAAATATTGAAGGATGGCTAATGCATACAATTAATGCCGTGACGAACCATTAGTTTACTTTCGAAACGTCTTCACTGTTTGCAGATGCATCATTACCCTTCTTTAGCCTGACTAGTCTCAGATAGTTTCCTTAATTTTCGTAGGAAAATGGACAAAACCCGTCCCACCGGAATATATAGTGCCGTGTTTTAGACGTTTATGGAAAGTAGGTTATGCAGGCGTTACCTCAGATGAGTCGCTGAAACATGAAATAACGGTAAGAAACTTTTGGCGTATTTGAACACTTTAACGCGAACAACAGAATGCGTTAATTGTACCCTGTCATAAACGTATTGAAACACCGATTGCAAGCACGACTCATGCAGTCTACTCTTGGTTTTCATTGATTTCTCGCAACTCAGATGCTAATTGTAGTCAAATACTGCTGTGTCTATATCCAAGAAGAAACTAGAATAATGTTTAATGGGAGTCTCGGCAGCTCAGTCGGTAGCGACGCGGGCTGTCAATCCAGGTGCTGTGTGTTCAAAATCCAGCTCGGCCAATATTCTTTCCGACGTTTGAAAAAAGTCAATGTGACAAGCGTTATTCATCTTGCACCAATGGTCTAAGCTCAATACGAAGCTCATTGGATTTGTTTGTTGATCCTAGAGATTGTATATGAATCTCAGGAATGTAAACATGAACATATATCACTTAAGCAATGTTCTGTTAAAATTCATTATCGAGAAACTGCACTCGGGACGAATAAAACCTCACTGATTGACACGCAGTTTCGATAGCTGTTTCATAACCAGAACGGGTATATCTATACATTTACTTGTTTCATATCAATTTCAGATGGAAGAAATCAAAGAACGTCCAGAGATTTGACTCATCCACGCACCGAATGACCTGTAATATAGTGAATACATATACAAACTATTTATTTCTTATACATGTACAAGTTTCATTCAGTTAATTAGAATTGGAGATCAAAATGACCTGCGAGCTTTGATGCATGTTTTTTTAACTCAACAAATCAAAATTTAAAATCTTGTATTTGAACAGCCTTTATTTTGTCAATAATTGACTGCCATCAACATTAATCATACAGTAGTCTCGCGATAACTACAGTGGACTCGATATAACTACAGTGTACACGCGATAACTACAGTGGACTCGCGATAACTCCATCGGACTAGTGATATCTACAGTGGGCTCGCGATAACTACAGTGGGCTCGCGATAACTACAGTGGCCTGGCAATAACTACAGCATACTCCCGATAACTACAGCAGACTCGCGATAACTACAGCGGACTCGCGATAACTACAGCAGACTCGCGATAACTACAGCAGACTCGCGATAACTACAGCAGACTCGCGACAACTACAGCGGACTCGCGATAACTACAGCATACTCCCGATAACTACAGTGGACTCGCGATAACTACAGTGGACTCGCGATTACTACAGCATACTCCCGGTAACTACAGTGGACTCGCGATAACTACAGCGGACTCGCGATTACTACAGCATACTCCCGATAACTACAGTGGACCTGCGATTACTACAGTGGACTCGCGATAACTACAATGGACTCGCGATAACTTGAAATCGAAAGGGAATGATTACTTCGACTTATCGACTTGTTCGAGGGATCCCTTGATTTATACTTCATGTATGTGTTGTTCAGCTTCGTAATTCATTTAAGCCGTTTCACGAGAAAACCAACATTGTTGACTCTGCGTTAAGAATCCCGGATCAGCCTAAGCATGCTACACAGGTTAAGCCTGGCAGACACTTTTCGCCTCCTGTCGATTTTCTGTTTCATGAATCATTACTCTATACCTCTATCCACCTGAGACGCATGCTAATATGGGTCGATACATTACGCAGAGTCCATAAGTCGTGGAACAGCTCATTTATACTAAAATTGAATATTATGAGAGGCAAGTCAGTGATACAATGATATCAAGACAATATGTAGATCAGTTCCAAGACATGGTTCGAGTTAAAAACGATATATCATTAAATTATAATAATATCCAGGCTTAGGGTCATTGTTGTATTGTGTATTTACTCACTTCTAATATGTATACTTTTATTTACTGTATAACTATTTTATTCGATGACGGCTATCGTTTTTATTCTAATCATGGCATGTTACAATCTAAATGAAATCAATAAATTATAAACGATTCTATCAATAGCACATTTTGTTTTAATGTCGAAGATCTATTCTAACCCGATTTACAGTTCCATGTTATCTCTACATGTGTCTGAGACATGGGTCCGGGGCAAGGCTTGAATATGGACGCCATTTTCACATATCATCGGTATTAACCCTTTCCCTCATATAGACGCTTTCTGACGCCTCTGCAGCAAAACGAGCAATTTCTTCTTTTGCCACTTTATTTACCACTTTTAGGTTATCCGTTCATTAATAGATATTTTCTATTATTTTGACAAAATATGTTAAAAGTCGTCTGGTGCAGAATTGTCGTATGAGGGAAAAGGTTAAAGGTAACCCTAACCACATTTATACACCGTTTTATTGGCAATTTACGGTGGCTCTATATATATATGCTAAATTTGCAGTTTGTTAAAATGTTGCCAAATATATTAATTGCCTTTTTTCAAAACATCGTTAACGATATTATCCAGATACCGATGAATGATTCCCGATCAAACTATTGAAACATCAAATTTTGATTTCGTCGATTGAATTCTCTTCAATAAATGCAAATATCTTCGCACATATGGAGATATTTTCCATAACAACGGAAGTAGAATAACACTTGCATAACATGCGTCGGACATTGATCAACTTATTATAATATTGGTACTTGAGGAAAATATGTGTTGGACGAGTTCCTTTTGACAGTACAATATTTTCCAATGTTCATACAATAACCTGTTTAATATATAGTGTTATTTATAACGATTAAGATGACCGCTTTGACCTCACTACATAGGCTATGTTCAGTAAAACCACCACACATCCACTATTTTCAATTGCAAAAACTCACATATGAAAAGGATACAATGTTGAGAAGACTTGCCTGTAAACGCAACATTAGCCAATTCACCCTTAAAGGTCATGAATACCTCTTGTGTTTGTAATTAATGTTGAAGTCAGTTAATTACTTATATAAAGCGTCATATCAATATGTGTAGCAAATCTTCTAATAGCGATTGTATTGATATACAAGTCACATATTGTGTCAGAAAAATGTATGATATACACACACAGAGCGCTATAAAAAGACGAGATTTGTTTACATGGCTATCGATCTTCCACTTCGTGTGATATGTATACATGCAACTCTATAAACGATGTTAACATTGTAAGCCCGTCTTTACATCCATCAAAGGATTGTAACGTTACTGTATGCAACAAATTTCGTTCTTCACGACACATGAAAAGGATCTTATTACAATTTCAACAGATATTGTGTATTTTTGTAATATAGTATTTAGAAGGAACATTTGTCGATGTATACAATATAGATACTTGCTATACTCGGTCATAGAGTAATTGTTTTCATGGTGCAAAAAGTAATATTTAATCAGATATTTTCATTTCGCAAGAATAAATTATGTTCCATCAGATGATTACACGAAATATCTGTGTACACTTCCAATGTTCAAAATGTAATTTAATAATATAGTTCCCTTTGGACATGAGCATTGAATTTGCCGAGGTCGAGTGGTTAGCGTCGTGTATTTGAAACCGGGCGTTCCGGGTTCGACACCCGGTCGCGGCACGACGGTCATGGTGGAGCACAGGTGTTTGGCGCACTGGCCAGGTCGGACTAGAAAAATGATAAAAAAAAATTTTTTTTTTTTTTGTATCACTATTTTATATAAAGGTGTCTATGTAAAAACACCCCAAATTCGTTCAAACGCTTGTAACTTTGACAATTGTATGCCGATTCCTATCAACCAGATGTCAATACACGCGGGAATAATCGGGCTTTAACGCTCAATAAATCATTTTAAACAAAAAAACTAATTAGCGCTGCTATAAGACAAGAAATTGAACTAAAGTTTAGTCAAACGAGTCGCTACCGACGCTTTCTCAAGGACGGTTCACTACTAAAACTATGATAACGCTCAATCTACGGAACAAATCGCTTCGTGCCTCTTTAAATACCAATAAACAACAAAACTTACCGGTACAAATAACATCCAAACTTGTGTTTTGACGATGTACGGGATGATTTTCCGACACGACAATCAACAATTTTCGCTGTCCAACATTTGCCTGCTGTGACCCGGAAACGGAAAATCCACACATGCGCTGCTGTCCTGCTCTACCCAAAGACGTAGAATGAAGACAGGGAACCAATACATTGAACATGTTTGTTTAGAGTTTTATGATAAAATCTCGTTAGTTATCACAGGTTCATAACGCACAGGGGCTGACTTTAGACAGATAAACATTATTTTCTCATTTTGATAAAGTGTATAAAGCAATTATATTGACCAACCGTCCTGGAAACAGCTGATCTCCAGGAAGATCTACAGGTATATGCTGTAGACAATCAGCAGAAAGGTAACACAAAAATGCTCACCTTTAATTTGTTAATTGTTTTTGGTATGTGTCTGTTGTAGACAGGTTGTATGCCTGCATTTATAACTATTATGGACTAATAATACAACAAATATGCACTTTTTTCTTGCAGTACTAACTGAAATTGTTTTACAAGTTCTTAAGTTACTTTTATAGTTTTATAACTTTGATTTTGTCATTATTGTTCGTTGTCTTTTTTCGCTTCACTTGTGGTTTTGGCTTATGACAGCTGTATGGAAGAGCTGCATGTCTAGCTTTTCCGCAGTTGGCTTTTGTTGACACTGTGGTTTGGCCAAGTATTATGCTGTTTAAAGCCCTACGGTACTGAAGAGCGTTTGGGTTTGCATTCGCACCATGGTAGGTTGACCGTTGTTGGTTGAATGTATTCTCGACTATGTCAGAGTTGACAAGACCTGGTGTAATGTATATGGCTGATTGTTGCTTGCCAATTACAACATGACAAAGCTGAATAAATCCTATCACACATGACTGCAAATCTTCATGACATTGTAAAGACATAATGGTTGGTTTCTCCTTCTTCCTTTTGTTTACTTGGCTGTGACATTTCCAGTCATCAAACCACTTCGCTACATGGGACAGATCAGTAAGTCGATTATCTTGAACAGATTTGATGGGACGCATGTCTCTAAATATAGCTATTAATTTTGAAGTAACCTGAAGCATTTCAATGACTCCATTTAAGATGCTACCTTTTTCTCCAAGATGCTTCTGATACTGCTTAATTAAATATAACATGTCACTGTCCAATACCTCTTCGGCTAAATGATTGCGCATCTTCGACTGTGTACTAGGAAACAAGTGTTCGTTAGTAAGCTTTCGATGGATTTGAAATGCCTGTGTCTTGTCCCACTGGTAAGTGTCCTTAAACATTTGCCACTGCACTGTATAGTTGGATGGAAGAGTCATCAGTCTTGTACTGGTCTTCTCAATTCCACTTTTAATGATATTGTTTCTAACCTTTTTGAAAACATGAGATGGGTCCATCATGAATATCATATCAGTGAATAGACATGGAGACGGTGATGTGTATGTTTTGGTATTTTCTCCAATACTTATCTTCATAAATGTGCGGTTGGACTGAGCGCCATCCATACAAGTGTATATTACCCTGAAACCGTACCTTCTCAGTTTACGGACGGCCTCCCAAAATAAGGTATATAGTTGAGGGGCTTGCACTCCATTAGTAACGAAGTGGGCAAACGGAAATCTAAATCCAGTTATACCAAGAAACACAAGCTGTAATACATGGGTACCTAAAGTTCTTTCATTTTTTCCTGTTCTTAGAACCTCACTTATGTTGCCTTCAGACCCCACATCAGACAACCCAACCAGCTCTACCACATCCCCATTCTTCGCAATCTGTATATCGCCTTGAATCGACATTTCGTCCATAATGAGACCACCCATAAACCCTTCTCCTGGTAGTTGTCTTCTGTTGGCCTCTTCATGCATCCAGCGAAGGTTACTCTCGTCTAACCCAGTGTCTTGTTTCACTTTGTTTTTGTAAGCAATCAACGTTGACCTTGATGGTAGTACCAGATGGTTACCCTCTCTAAAAGACTCATATGTGTGTGGACTTTTACTAAACCACTGCAGGCATGTAGTTATCATTGACTGAGACCACCTTCGTCCTTTTGGATGTTTCTGGGAATTATCAGCCTGGCTTTTGATAAGATCTACCATTGCATCAGTTGCACCTGGTATTATTTTAAGAATATCATATTTTGTTGTGTTTTTTGTTGTGCTGAGGCTTTTTTGCTCATTAGGTTTTTCACAAATATTAAGATTGTCATTTTGAGGTTCCCTTCCAAATGTCATTGTACGGCATGTCTTGCAGGTATTTGATGGAATATGAAGAGGTATAACCCTTTTGCACATCAAAGACCTAACCTTCCTTTCTGCGTCATTGTTATTGTTGGACCACTTTTCCAATGTATGGAACCGACTAACCACAACTGATTTTGTAACATTAACAGCTTGGCATAATTGAACAGCTCTAACAGCTTTAATAATGTTCTCAATGTTGTCCTGGTTTATTTTGTATTCATTATCAATGAATATTGTGCTCAAGTCAACCTGTTTTCCACTTATTGTAAGTTGCCATTTATCACTTCTATTAAATATGATGGTCTTTTCAACTTTGTTACCATTGCTTATGTAACCACTATCTAATATACATTTTACAAATGTTGAATTTTCTTCTACACTACTCTCATTTGGGAGATATTGTTTGATATCTACCAGATTACTATACAGTTGTTCAGGAATGGACGATTAATGCTTTCAGAGATAACCCTTGATATTTTGTGATTGTACTATTATGTGTTTTCACTAGTTTTCTTTTTGCGTCGGGAAATAATTGTAATATGTGCTGACTAAAAATACGTGGGTTGCTGTTGGTGTAAATTCCCCTCTCTTTCATTTCGAACTCAAACGCTTCATAAAGCTTGTTGGTTTCCACAAATCCTTCGGGTTCAACAGAGACCCGTGACATGAGCCTACAACAATAAAAGAAAACAACTTTATTTTATGAAATGAAGGGTTTTTAAGTTGCATTATGCCTGTCTTAGAGCATGATATATGATACCAGTGAATGTCATAAAAAGAGCTGATTTAGTGGAATTACACCCCTTTAAAAGTGAATGGCTAAATAAGCTTAAGATAGGATATTTTACTTCTAAACTTATTAAATTTCAAATTTAATAAGATGTGTACATGTAGCACTCATAGGTATTCAGTGTGTTGGCTGGTCGGAAATTGGTACCATACCACCCCTGCTATTAACCCCCCCCCCCCCCCCACCCCCACCACCCTACCCTATAAACTCCATAATATATTAAAAAAGCATTAAAATATGTAAATCAATCATAAAGTAACTCATTTTACCAACAGAATCATTTTCTGACATTTTGTTTGTTTGTAATTCATATAATCATTTTATGCAGTAGCAGGGGTGGTATGGTACCAATTTCCGAACAGGCCAATGCGCCAAATACCTGTGGTAGCACCATCTTTTAGGCTCCGGAAACTATTTACTTTTTTTCCAAAATTGTAATGCTTCGACACAGGTGCCCGGCCTGTTTGATTTGTCAGAAAAATGAGAATACTTAAAACAAGTCTTTAAACACATTTAAAATCATCTTAAATATGTCTCATATACCTAAAAATATAATTCATTGAAGAAAAAAAAACACAACAAAATAATATTTAAATTAATTATTTTTTTATTATTCTCATTGCAGGTAGTGAACTTTCTCTCGTCGAAAGCTAAATAACTCGACACCTACAGGTGGTTTCAATAATGTTGAATGTTCAACAAAATAAAGCTGTCCAGCAAGTGCTGGATTGACACAGTCTGTTGTTGTTAGGGGCTGCAGGGACTGGTAAATCCTTTACCATTAAAATAATGGTAGAACAGTGCCAGGAAAGAAATCTCAACGTCTCTCTAACGTGCACCACAGGGATCGCTTGTTGTGTTTATCCAGCATCTTTTCTGGCAACCACAATACACAGATGGAGTGGTATCGGAGATGGAAGGCACAATTCATCAGATATTGGACAAATAATTGAACATAATGTGAAATATATAGATGTTGTAAAACGTGTGAGAAAATGTGATATACTTATAATTGATGAATGCTCGATGTTGAGCAAAAGATTTTTGGAATCTTTAGAGAAAGTGTGTCACATAAAGAACCCTAAACTATTGTTTGGTGGCATACAGATTGTTCTATGCGGCGATTTCCGACAACTTCCACCTGTACCTAATATACTATATGGTGAAGAAGGTGACTTTTGCTTTGAAAGCAGCGTGTTTGAGGAGGTATTTCCACATAGAGTTGTTCTTTCTGAGGTAACTTAAATCTGTTAAGTTGGTTTAAACCTATTTATTTTACATCGATTATGAACAAGTTCTTACAACTAAGCTAAATCACTCTCAATGACTGCTTCCTGAGTGAACAAATCAACGAGTACGTGTGCCCATTGTTTGGGTTATGAAAGACAAGAAGTCCAATCTTGGCGCAGCCGGGATTGGAAGACACGACCTTCCGATCCGAAATCTGACACTCTACCTCTGAATGATGCTTCCTCCACAAATTACACAGAATATATGATGTTAAAATTTCTTATCATATTTATTAATGTAATTATTTATGTCTATGCCATATTTGAATTTAATGATATATATTGAAAAGTGGTCATATGAAATGTTTTTCTGAATTGCTAATAAACTTGAAACTTGAATTAATAGATAATCTGTTAAATAAATAACCTGTAATAATGTCAGTTTTACTGCACTTAGAAACATTAAAGTAGACATGTGACATATTTTTTTGAATAAAATAACAACAAAAGTATAATATTATTTAAAAAAAGATTTTTCACTTTCACTCGATGCTTTCAAACATTTTTCAAATAATATAAATTTTATAAAATTGTTTTATCAAAGGTCCGAAGACAGACAGAGATACCGCTTATCAATGCCATCCAAGAGGTATCAAAGGGTGAAGTGTCCGAAACATCAATGGAGTACATTAAATCTTTACAAAGGCCCCTAAAGGATGACAGTAATGTTGTTAAGCTATTTGCAACCAATGACCAGGTGGAAGACTTCAATCGGTTCCAAGTTCTTGATTTTCC
Source organism: Serripes groenlandicus (assembly GCA_031761405.1). Lineage (NCBI taxonomy): Eukaryota > Metazoa > Mollusca > Bivalvia > Cardiida > Cardiidae > Serripes > Serripes groenlandicus. Next base: position 74,850,748 of record JASEVX010000001.1, read on the forward strand.
TGGGCCATTGTATGAATTCCCTTCAACGGATACTGGAGAATTGAGATATCTTATGACAATATTAGCACCAAAAAAACTTTGGTTAAAAAGACTATGCCCAGTAATTCTTCTGAGAAATTTAAGTGACAAGTTAGTTAATGGACTTCAAGGTGTAGTTTATGAGATTGATGAAAATGGACCAACCATTGAATTCCCATCACTTGGTATCACAACCACTTTAAAAAAGTTCAAATTTTCAGGTAAGTAATAAGTATTTATTGTCGCATAGTACGGTACATTTTTTTTTTAAATGAAAACATTCAATCAACTGAAGTGTCTGTTATATAAAATGTGATATATCTCTGGCTCATGAAAATATTTTTCATGTACATAAAGTAGGTTAATAATGTGTCCCCTTCTCTGAAAGGGAAACATGCTGTATTTGTAGTTATTCTTCTTCTTCTTCTTCTTCTTATTCGTCTTAAATGATTTTGGTCCGGAGCAGAACTCGGAAACTACTTAAAGAAATTTATTAAAACTTGAAACATAGATAGATGGCAATGTGAAGTTGTGCACCTTGCAAGAATTATAACTCTGGGCCACTTCGTTGCAAAGTTATCGCCTCTTGTTCAATATTTTAAATCAAAGCGCTGAAGTCACTTACAAACTGCAATGGGGAGACATATGTTTTTTCATTAAAACAACCTTTCTAGTTTTTTAAATGGTATAAAACAGCTTTGCTTACAAATAATTAGAAATCCTAAAGGAATCCAGAAAAATATGTAGAGCAACATTTATTAAATGCTCATAAATAGGCATAATTCATTGCAACATACGTAATTTAATCGTTGCTGCTTTACAAGTTTGAATTGATACTCTGAGTAATTTCAGTAATAATTATATAGAGATATGTATGGGATTAAACTTAATATAATATTGTCATTCTTATCAGTTTTCAGTCCACGGCAGAATAAGGATGTAGCTGTACGTGAGCAGTATCCTCTAAAGCTAGCATTTGGGCTAACCATCCACAAGTCACAAGGACTGACCATGGGCAGGTATTAATAATTCTAATTAATTTAATGACTAATGTTCACAGTATTTTTTTTAATACAATAATGATGAACTTTCAAATATAATTAATTGTCTTGTTAAACATTTTCTTAATTTTATATGTGGTTCTAAGGTAAATGGCCAAATATTAAAATTGCATGAAATGGTCAAGGAAACTATGGCCATTGCATCAATAAACTGAAAGTTGCAATTAGTGACCAGATGATGAATTAGTTAGAATAAATAAATAAATTAGAATTAAGCATTCTACTGCAAATTCTATTATTGTGTGAAATATTATTTAAAAAAATGAAATATTATTTAAAAAAATGAAATATTATTTAAAAAAACAAACACTTTATTATTTATAATTGACAGTGTGGAAGTGGACTGCAGGGGAATTTTTAAAGCAGGTCAGCTTGGGGTTGCCATGGGAAGAGCCAGTTCTTCAGCTGGATTAATAGTTACTAACTTCAGTCCTCGGGTAATTATTAAGCAACCAAAGAACATTGAGGAGTTTATGAATGGTATCACTCAAGACCCATTATTCGACAAAACATGCTGCAAAGTGAAAAGTAAAAGGTATGATTATACATTTTACATTTATAATCTGAAGGCCTTGATTTTCTGTCGATTGTAGCTGTCATTTCTCTTTTGCTTGTCCTGTTGACCAGTTTTTAGGCTGTGAGAATATTTTAGATGATTTTAAATGTATTTGAAGACTGAGATTTATTTTCAGTATTTTTTTCTTTCTGACAAATCAACAGGCCTGGCACCTGTGCTTCGATTCTAAGAAACATACATACCGTTAGGCTTTCCTAAAAAAAAAAGTCAGTGGTGAAGTAGTGAAAAATAAATGTAAAATGGGACTTTAAACTGTTCACAATGACAGCTGTAAAGTGACACATCGAGTTTATACCAAGTTATAAACAGAAAAAAAAGTAAATTTGAATGGCCCAAAATTGTTTTGAACCTGTTTAATTTTAAGGTTTAACCAGAAACCAACAAAATATTTGTTTCAAATACTGTTGCTCAAATATGAATTAATGGTTTTATTGCTGTTAAACTAAAAATAGACACTGCATAATCATACACATTGAATGGATAATAAACAAGTCCATAATGCCAAATAATATTTCTCATAATGTTCAAAATCATAATGAAGAGCATAAATAACAGGAAAAAAATATTGATTGAACTCAATTTGTCACTTTAACATCTGATTTACTTAAATATTGACAAAAACACAACAATATATTGTTTATACATTTGCACTTCAGTGGGCCAATGTCTTTTACAAGAAATGACACCGACGTGAAAGAACCTGAACAAATTCCACCTACTGTAACTGATTCTGTAGAATACATTGAAGAAGATAACGTTTTTGATGAGAAATTTGATGTAATGATTAGTGACATGTTTAATCAAACAGAGAACATTCCCCTACCAGAAGATTTAAATTTACAAAACATATTGGATAATATAAAAATTAAAAATGAAGTAACAGTAAGCCATCGTAATATTAATGGAATACAGAAAGAAATTGATCAGTTAAAATACAAACAATTTTGTCAAAAAGAACATTATCAATATGAAACATTTTTGTCTCAATTTCAACAAGATCAGCAAATTAAACCAATTTCAACAAGCCAACAGGGCAAATTCTACTCTGATGTTCATCAACATACCACAAGTTTGGAATTTAGAATGAATTGCATGTCACTTTTTGATTCAACAACTTTTACTGAAGATCATTTGGATATTTGTTTATCAATTTCCTCTGACATAAGAGATTACCTTTTAAGAAAAGTAGCTGCTAAATTCCCAACATCTAATAGATTGATTTCACAAAGACACGTTAGTATTACATCACATGCAAGAATTAGATACATTGTTGGTTATTGTCTTGCAAAAGTCCGCCACAAGTTTATAACAAAGAAAGAAACGTATAGGTATAATGTTAGTAGAGAAGGACAAGAAGAATATAAAAAAGCCCTTTGTGCTGAACAGTTGTTAGAAGCATTAAAAAATGAAGAAAACTATGTGGCTTTTACAACTTCATACCCATCTTCCTTAGAAGATATAGATAGAAAACAAAACATTAATCACTCACTTACCTATGTTTCTGATGCAGTTTTTAAAGTTTTTCTGAAACTAACAGAAAAAGCAATGTCATTGCTTAAAGATGAAAATTTAAACAATAAAGGAGAACAATTGTTCACATACCTGCAAGAAGCTTTAGTTGAAGATTTATTATTTCAAGAGTTTTTTGAAGCTATAATATTAACAGAAGTGAGTGAAGCTGATTTCGAAGAGGAAACGGACATAACATTGAAAACAGAACAAAGTCATGTCATTTTTGAGAAAATGGTCAAGCTTTACTTAATGGTTTTGATAAACCAGTTTCGCAAGGACATTATAGAAAGTTTTAAAATATCCAAAAAAATGGCCCACAGAAAGCAAGTGAGAGTGTCAACTTCTAAATCGATCAAGTCAAGTTAAAAAAAGACAACTTCCAGTGAACACAAAAAATTACCCTTATCAGAGTCGTCAAGTAAAATCATCTGGATTAAAAATTACAATACAGAGTGATAGTGGAGGTGAACTTTCAAGAAGTGATACCGACCAACCGAGAAAATCTAAACGAACACAAAAAGTAAAGAGGATTTCAAGTGAAAGTGATGAAAATGTTAGTATGGATGACAGAGCTGGAACCTCAGGAATTAAAACGGTACACATAACAACAGAACAGATGTCAAGTGAAAGTGATGAACAAACAAGTACGGGTGACAAAGAAGGTACATCGGGTATAGAACATGTGGGACTAGAAAGTGCAGAAGATACTGAACTATGTGCTGCCTGTGATTCAGCTGAAAAAGGAGGCACATCTTCCACAAAAGAAATATTGTGGATTGAGTGTGATGGGTGTTCGCGTTGGTACCATCGGAACTGTGCCGGGCTGAAACACCATTTAAAATGGAAAAAGGCAAATAAAAAAGGTGCCAAGTGGTACTGTAATGAGTGCCTTTAATTTAAAGGCCCCAATATTCAACAACAACTACAATAATATTATTGTGTGATAATTTAATTAAATTTAATGCGGATTAAAGTAATTTTAAACATTTAATTTTAAACATATTTTATGACTTTTCTAGTTTTATAAGTGGCGGAAGACCTCAGAATAATTCAGACTCAGTAGAAACACCACCGTTCAGCAAGTAAATCGCTGAAGACGGTATGGCCGGATTGCATAAAAACTAGAATTTGAACTACTTGACCTTGAAAATAGACAACTCCAAGGTCAAGGTCAGAAATAGACGTCAATGTCAAAAATAGAAAACTTCAAGGTCAAGGTCAAATGTTACCATAGAAATCAAAAGTTCATGTAAGTGGGACACTCGCACAAAGTTTTAAGTTTCTACCCCCTTTAATTGCTGAGATTTTGCTTAACCATGAAACTTTAATATCAAATAATGACAAACAAACAGACGGACGGACGGACAGACGGACGCACAGACAGACGGACGCACAGACGGACGGACGGACGTACATCATCAGTATAAAAACCGGAATTGCTTGAAAGCTATCTGGCAAAACAATGTGTGTAAAAAGTAAAATTACATGAAAACTACGATATAATATAATTACCAAGTGACAATGGTCATTTTTGAACAGAATTTGTTTCAACCAATTAATACTGTTATGACACTGAACAGAAGTTTTAACAGATAAACGTGTGGAACTGTCAACATGCGCCTTTTATATTTACCGCCTTCACGAAGGTAAACAAACATGCCCAATGTATTGGTTCCCTGTCTTCATTCTACGTCTTTGGGTAGAGCAGGACAGCAGCGCATGTGTGGATTTTCCGTTTCCGGGTCACAGCAGGCAAATGTTGGACAGCGAAAATTGTTGATTGTCGTGTCGGAAAATCATCCCGTACATCGTCAAAACACAAGTTTGGATGTTATTTGTACCGGTAAGTTTTGTTGTTTATTGGTATTTAAAGAGGCACGAAGCGATTTGTTCCGTAGATTGAGCGTTATCATAGTTTTAGTAGTGAACCGACCTTGAGAAAGCGTCGGTAGCGACTCGTTTGACTAAACTTTAGTTCAATTTCTTGTCTTATAGCAGCGCTAATTTGTTTTTTTGTTTAAAATGATTTATTGAGCGTTAAAGCCCGATTATTCCCGCGTGTATTGACATCTGGTTGATAGGAATCGGCATACAATTGTCAAAGTTACAAGCGTTTGAACGAATTTGGGGTGTTTTTACATAGACACCTTTATATAAAATAGTGATACAAATATTTTTTTTTATCATTTTTCTAGTCCGACCTGGCCAGTGCGCCAAACACCTGTGCTCCACCATGACCGTCGTGCCGAGCGACTTACTGATCTGTCCCATGTAGCGAAGTGGTTTGATGACTGGAAATGTCACAGCCAAGTAAACAAAAAGAAGAAGGAGAAACCAACCATTATGTCTTTACAATGTCATGAAGATTTGCAGTCATATGTGATAGGATTTATTCAGCTTTGTCATGTTGTAATTGGCAAGCAACAATCAGCCATATACATTACACCAGGTCTTGTCAACTCTGACATAGTCGAGAATACATTCAACCAACAACGGTCAACCTACCATGGTGCGAATGCAAACCCAAACGCTCTTCAGTACCGTAGGGCTTTAAACAGCATAATACTTGGCCAAACCACAGTGTCAACAAAAGCCAACTGCGGAAAAGCTAGACATGCAGCTCTTCCATACAGCTGTCATAAGCCAAAACCACAAGTGAAGCGAAAAAAGACAACGAACAATAATGACAAAATCAAAGTTATAAGACTATAAAAGTAACTTAAGAACTTGTAAAACAATTTCAGTTAGTATTGCAAGAAAAAAGTGCATATTTGTTGTATTATTAGTCCATAATAGTTATAAATGCAGGCATACAACCTGTCTACAACAGACACATACCAAAAACAATTAACAAATTAAAGGTGAGCATTTTTGTGTTACCTTTCTGCTGATTGTCTACATCATATACCTGTAGATCTTCCTGGAGATCAGCTGTTTCCAGGAAGGTTGGTCAATAGAATTGCTTTATACACTTTATCAAAATGAGAAAATAATGTTTATCTGTCTAAAGTCAGCCCCTGTGCGTTATGAACCTGTGATAACTAACGAGATTTTATCATAAAACTCTAAACAAACATGTTCAATGTATTGGTTCCCTGTCTTCATTATACGTCTTTGGGTAGAGCAGGACAGCAGCGCATGTGTGGATTTTCCGCTTCCGGGTCACAGCAGGCAAATGTTGGACAGCGAAAATTGTTGATTGTCGTGTCGGAAAATCATCCCGTACATCGTCAAAACACAAGTCTGGATGTTATTTGTACTGGTAAGTTTTGTTGTTTATTGGTATTTAAAGAGGCACGAAGCGATTTGTTCCGTAGATTGAGCGTTATCATAGTTTTAGTAGTGAACCGACCTTGAGAAAGCGTCGGTAGCGACTCGTTTGACTAAACTTTAGTTCAATTTCTTGTCTTATAGCAGCGCTAATTTGTTTTTTTGTTTAAAATGATTTATTGAGCGTTAAAGCCCGATTATTCCCGCGTGTATTGACATCTGGTTGATAGGAATCGGCATACAATTGTCAAAGTTACAAGCGTTTGAACGAATTTGGGGTGTTTTTACATAGACACCTTTATATAAAATAGTGATACAAAAAAATATTTCCTAGCCTATAACTGGTTTGTTTTGAAAATTGTAAATACTTGTTTGTAACTTACTATAGGCAAATGTGCCTGAATATAATAAAATGTATTGAATTGTTTACCCAGGGATCATGCATATTATGTATACATCCGTGAAATAACTGAAATAATGTCAAAAACGAAGTAAAATACCAATTGGACAAGAGCCTTTACTTTCTACGTTTAAGACAGCCATGGATGCAACTTTTTTTTATAAATGCGTAGTATTGTAACCTAACTGATTCCAAACTTAGACAATTATACTCTGTGATGACGGGGCGTAGCTCCCTTTAGGCACTGTCTTTAGGCACTGTAGGCACGTGCCTACACATTTTTTCTCAAAATGCCCCCAAAATGCAGCTGCGGCGATAGACATCTGCGTAATGTATCGACCAGATCAGCCTGATCCGGCCGACACATTCCGTCTTAGGGGGATAGATGTATAGAGTAGTGATTCCTGAAACAGAAAATCCACAGGAGGCGAAAAGTGTCTATCCGGGTAGGCATGCTTAGGCTGATCCGGGTCGATACTTTACGCAGAGTCCACAATGTTGATTTTCTCACGAGACGGCCTACACATTGATTATTGTAAAGCTACGCCCCTGGATGAAATATCATAGTGTATAGACTGTTATAGTATCGGGTCTTAATGTCACTCCCATGTCCAATCATGTGATGCCTTCAATGAAAAAACAACAACACCATTACGTTGTTTTGTGTCGCGGCTCAAATGTGCATAACCATGGTTTTCGTACACTCTCTTACAATGCATGGATTATTTCAAAATGTGGCCATCAGTAGACATTGAAAGGACTTCATACCATCGGATTCGTTCAATTATGATATTCTTGGACATTGTTTTAAAATAATGAAGCACCACATCTTATATAATCATTTGGTACAATTAATTTTATTTCAAGCTTACGTATACATATTGCTACATTTGTAAAGATTTATTGCGTTAAAAATGTACATATATCAGAAGCAAATTATATCAAGCGAAAAAGATTTGTAGTGCATTCATGCACACATATTTCTATCAGGTGAGGCGCTGTATAGACAAATTCAAATCAGAATATTGACTATCCGTCCACAGGCGCCCGAGATTTTGTTTAGAGTTAATTAAAAAACCCACTTGCAATACCTGGTTAAACTACTACAAATAGTATTTATATGGTCCATATGCTATAATAATAACGACCGTATTGTTATCATATGAGAAAACTAGGGAATCCCTAACAAATATCGTGTTACTATAAATAGACTCGCTATTGTATTCTATATATATTATATATTATATTATATGGACTATTTATAGTTACACGGGAGGGATTCCCCAAATTACCATTACGATCATTACGATCATTTCTATGGACAATATAGAGATACTTTTTGAGTATTTTAACGAGATATTGTGTGTTTTCCCTATTTTCTTCTGTTATGGAAATTCGGACGCCTGAGGTCCGTCTACATCGTATCATGGTGTACATGTAGTAACTGATGTCTGACTTCTGTCTAAACTGATTATGGTTTGTGTTCACCATTCCATATGTTCCAGGGATAATACAAAACAGAGTGCTACGTTCAACTGTTTTACTTTCATTTACAGACATCTTCCGTAAGTTCGCTGTTTGTTTTCAAAGGCGTCTGCTGCAGATTAATTGTTAATGCGAACGAACTAACCCTTTCTCTCATACGACACTTCTTCAGCAGACCACTTTGAACGTATTTTGTCAAAAAATAGAAAATCTCTATAATTGAATCGACAACCTATGACTTAAAGTGGAAAACATTGTGACAAAAGGAGAAATTGCTCGTTTTGTAAGAAGTTGACAAAAGTTGAGGATCACGGTACAGGTTGAAGAAGTAATAAGGGTTTGTACTTTCTCCTATCTGTATTACTCATGTATATGTCACCATATTAACCTTCTCATATATACTGCGCTAGATAGCCAACATTTCACATATGTATATGTCACCAGATTAACCTTCTCATATACTGCGCTAGATAGCCAACATTTCTCATTGTGTATATGTCACCAGATTAACCTTCTCATACCCAACATTTCACACATTTATATGCATATACATGTAAATGTGTGTGCATACACGTATGTAATCACATTTTATCTGATGTGTAAGTGTCTGTTTTATTCCCTTACGTTTGTTAACATCTCTTTTCTGTGAAAACTATCTGAGTCCTAATCCCCGGTATTCACATGCCTTCATATTTAATGTTCTTAAAATGTAAAATGAAAATAATCCAATTGATGAATGCTCGTCTGTAGCATATACTGCTGGTTTATATACTTCTGGCGAGCATTCATATTGCTCTCTTTCCTTCTAAATAAGAACACAGATAAAAATGCCTAATACATTTTAACCCTTACCCTCATACGACAATTCTTCAGCAGACGACTTTGAACTTATTTTGTCAAAACATAGAAAATCTCCATAATTGAATGGATAACCTATGACTAAAAGTGGAAAACATTGTGGTAAAAGGAGAAATTGCACGTTTTGTGCAATTTCTTCTTCTGTCACTATGTTTTCAAAAAGCCGTCTGCTGCAGAGGCGTCCGAAAGCGTTTATATGAGGGAAAGGGTTAAACAAAATTACTTTCCTCCCATTATTTGGTTATAAACACTTGTTCATGTGACTCATGCTGTACAATGTATGTACCTGAGATAAATAAAGATACTGTCCTGTTCTGTTCTATAGTACAGTGTGCTTTATTATTCATTCCAGTAGTGTCTCAGTTCTACTGAAGTATACGCGTATAGTGTCTCAGTGCTACTAAAGTATACGCGTATAGTGTCTCAGTGCTACTAAAGTAAACGTGTATAGTGTCGCAGTGCTACTAAAGTATACGCGTATAGTGTCTCAATGCTACTAAAGTATACGCGTATAGTGTCTCAGTGCTACTAAAGTATACGCGTATAGTGCATCAGTGCTACTAAAGTAAACGCGTATAGTGTCGCAGTGCTACTGAAGTATACGCGTATAGTGTCTCAATGCTACTAAAGTAAACGTGTAATTAATTCCGAGTGCTTAATTATCCATGTCTCCAAGTGTTTACAGGTGTGTGTTGCTGACATCGGTCATCTGAAATATGTAAACAAAAAATAAAGATTTTTAATATATGATATTTTAGATTAACTTGCTATGACAACATTTTAATATATGATATTTTAGATTAACCTGCTATAACAACATTTTAATATATTTATTTTTCATACAAAGCTGAACACTTTGTGGGTAAAATAATACTCAAATTAGACATTCATAATTTTGAGATGTATCTCATTATCCGACACTATATTCAATACTCGTTGCTGCGGATGGTTTTAGAAGTCGGCGTGATTTAACTAATGTTAATATATGTCGCCTATAACATAATGTGTTATTTTCTACTTTCTAATCATATATCATGTAGAACACCCTATATCATTGAAAAGAGCTACTTCTCAGATTTAAACTATTTCAAAGAAAATGGGAGGTCGAACATTATGCAAGAAACAACTCGACCGGCGGAAATGGTTACCATCATTTTAAACGACATCGTGCTGGGACTAAACTGGTTTGTCACGTTTTCTACTTTCAGTTTAAAAAAAGTTAAAACTACTAAAAATGATCAAATCAATCAGTTCCAGTGCATCCTACACACATTTACAATGATGAGTTATAACTCAATGTCATATATTCAATGCATTCTGGTGATGGTATACACAATTTCTACGCAAACTAAGTTATTTAGGTATCATTAGGCTGTAGAGCAGCATGCCAGCGGATGTATTTGGCGTAATTTGACCTAAAGAGCATTTTTGTAATTATTAAAAAGATGTTTTCCGCAGTGTCCATAAAGTAACATATCATATCAGGTCAATAAACAACGTACAACTAGTTCTTCCTTAGCCTTGTCTTCTATTTGTGCGGCCGAATATCCTAATTTCCAGAATCGTCGTAAACAGGGTAAAATGTATTCTGCTTCAGTGGGTTTTGTTTGTTGTCCTGTCAAGAGATATATACGTTTTTCTGTTAAATTGTTTTGCATTTGCTACATTCTACAATCGAACTGCATCTAATGGAAATGAAGCATTCATTGATTCGAAATGGGTTTCAAATAATTGCTCGACCATGTGAACTTTATCATTGCCTTCGTCTAATTCGTCTAATTTGTGGTTTGTATTCATATAATATACATGGTGTTATAAACGTATCATACACAGGGAGCTTGGCAATAACCAATGTGTAGGCCGTCTCGTGAGAAAATCAACATTGTGGACTCTGCGTAAAGTATCGACCCGGATCAGCCTAATCATGCCACACAGGCTTACCCGGATAGACACTTTTCGCCTCTTGTGGATTTTCTGTTTCAGGAATCACTACTCTATCTATCCCCCCTTAGACGAATGTGTCGGCCGGATCAGTGTGCGCGGACAACGCAGGCTGATCTGGTTGATACATTACGCAGATGTGTATCGCCGCAGCTGCATTTTGAGGCATGTTTAGAAAGAATGTATAGGCACGTGCCTACAGTGCCTAAAGGGGGCTACGCCCCTGATACATGTGGTATTAAGTAAAATGATGTGTCAAGTAAAATATACACAAACTACAACAATTATCGAGACATTGACTATCGGATCAGACAAAACAAGTAGGAAGCATCGCTGCCATGCAAAAACTATATACATTTGGGTGATCACCAAATTCTGAATAAGTGAAATTCCTCTTTTACATTGGTAAAAATAATAACCTGTGTTTCAGTCATCTGGCATTTACAACAAGTGAAGTTAACTTATTTGTCACAAAACAAATGTGACAATGTTTCTGAGACATAATTTACAATTATATACAATTGAATGGACTAACATATATAAGATATCTATATCTATACTTGGCACACTTACGCCATGAATTGTTTCATAGGCAATAGACAATAGTTTTATTGACGTAAACTGTACAGTTTCTTTTCATTTTTACACTATATATACACACACATTACAATTAGCACACACGTCTGAAGAACAGAAAATATCATACATAATGATACTCTTAATCGAAATTGACTAATCTTGTATTTTGTAACAAGATACTAATTGACTGGGAAGAATAGCTTTTTTATGTTCCGTACTTAATGAACTGATCATTTACGAGAGACGACTTTCGTAGTTTGTTTACATTATTTTAACTGCTTTATAATCCATTCGTTGTCAAAATTCATGTAGTAAATGCTGTTACGGAGTCAGAAGCGAGACAAGATATTTAAACACTTACACAGAAAACTTATCTACATATACATGGTTTCATATATTTATATACATAAACATACATATACACATTCACCTACATATACTTACACACATACACATACACATACACACTCATATATACTCACATGTACATGCATAAACACATATACACACACAAATCTATATATAGAGCACAACTCAGTTAGTTATTGTTAGGGTGTTACTTACGAGTCAATAGGCTAACAACAAGTCCAACAGTGACGCACGATACAAATCCAATTAGGCCGAAATACATGTAAGATATATCATATATCGCTAGATGACCATGGTCCTGTGTATACCTAAATATATATGATCGAAGTTATAGGAAAACCAACCACAGGTCATTGGCAACAAGTGTAGATCCAGATCACACTGAACATCCTGATCAGTCTGACCTGGATCTACACTGTTCGCTAAAAGGTCAAAGATGTACATAAGAAGCGTTTGACATACCGTAAACATTTAGATCACATAATATTGTTTTGCAAATTAATTATTTTCTTCAATTGTTGAAACAGGTTGGTTTACGTAGAGCATGGTTAATAAGGAACACAGAAATGTTAAGCCGTCTTATTCACATCGAAGCCCTAAGCGAACATGTACATCAACACATTGTCCGACGACACATAGTGGGCCTCCAGATGTTACTTCTGACAAAAACATCCGTTTAATACTTGGTACTGCTGAATAATATTTCAGCAACACATTAAGAAAGCATAAATTAGAAGTGTAGAATTTGATCACCTGTGCGATTGAAGGTGATGCCACACTGTTTGACAGAAGGCATTTGATAATTGAGCCGTCCCGCGAGAAAACCAACATTATGGCCTCTGCGTAATGTATCGACCCAGATCAGCCAGCGCAGTCCGCGCATACTGATCTGGGCCGACACATTCCGTCTTTTGTTTTAGTTTAAACATATTGTATTGCCATATAAAATTATTTAACATTATACATTGTACAGGTATATCATATACTATTATCGGCAACATTCCGTCTCAGGGGTATAGAGGTATAGAGTAATGATTTCTTAAACAGAAACACCACAGGCGGCATGCTTAGGTTGATCCGGGTCGATACTTTACGCCGAGTCCACAATGTTGGTTTTTCTCGCGGGACGGCTCAATTTATTTCACCATTTCCTGTATAGGATTAAACAGAATCAGTTGCCGTTAGTATTCACGTTTAGCAAAGATTATACTTGCCCGGTCAACGGACCATGTTAAAGACGTCTATCATAAATGGCATAACCATCGGGCAATTTCATTACTTAATTACTGTCTATCCAGACCCGTATTACTACAATCGTTTTACTTTTAGACAAGTCTATTAAGCAGGGGCGTAGCTCCCTTCAGCACTGTAGGCCTTTAGGCACTGTAGGCACGTGCCTACACATTTTTTCTAAAAATGCCCCAAAATGCAGCTGCGGCGATACACATCTGCGTAATGTATCGACTAGATCCGGTCGACATCTTCCGTCTAAGGGGGGATATATAGAGTAGTGTTTCCTGAAACAGAAACTACACAGAAGGCGAAAAGTGTATTTCCGAGTCCACAATGTTGATTTTCTCACGAGATGGCCTACACATTGATTATTGCCAAGCTATGCCCTTGACAATAGTCAAAAAGTAAACAGCAGTTCATACGTTCTTTAATCTTCATTGTATGTGGCTTGAATGACATTCGACGCCGCAAAATAAAAGTTCTACTAGTATCCTGTAGCAATCGTAAATTATCCCCTTGAATGATGACATTGGACGACTACGGGGAGGCATTGATATACTTTTGAAATAATACGGTATGCTATTGGGCCCTGGTATCGCGCTCCCGCAGCAAACACACTAACTACTTGACTACTTACACGGTTGTCGTATCTGTAATCAACATTGACAACTGTGTCGTCATCTGGCGAGCGTCGTAACTTGGGCCCGCTGTCACATTGGCCAGGAGAGACGTGTTCGTTGTTATACAGCCCGTAACAGGATTGAGTGGGGACTGTTGGGCTTGACTTCCATACAAAAAGGAACTCACGGCCAGCCATCCACTCAGTGCTATTCCGACGAAGCCGCCAGAAAGAGCACCCTGTAACACATCATAGACACTGATACAATTATGTTCGTAAACCCAGGACACATTTGAGACTAAAGCAATATATTCGTATAAGCAAAATTCCTCTTTATGAAATGTATCCAACTTTGATTAAGCATTGTAACCAGTTTGTACACATGTGCAATTTGCAGCAGACAACTTTGAAAAGATCCGGGCAAACATGTGGAAACTCTGAATAAATAAAACGATATTTATTAAATAGAGTTGAAAACATAGTAGCAAATGGAGAAGTTGATAAATGCGAGCAATTTCTCATTTTACAACAATGTTTTCAAAATTCGTCTGAGCATTATGTACGAACTTGTAGTTCTAAATATAACATTCATAGCTCGTTTGTTTTATTGGGGTGTTATGCCGTTTTAAAAAAAATCAGTTATATCACGGCAGCAGTTCACTTTTTAATAATCCCCAGGAAAACAAATCAGTATTCGGCTAGGAAATGTGCCTTGCCTAAGGGCATTCCATTATGTCTGCCGCGACTCGGGATAGAACTAAGAACGCTCCGTTCCAAATCCCTGAGGTAACCCCCTCGGCCACGCCGGATTCTTAGTTCGCACTGATGCTCGAACGTCTTTATTATCATCGGCTTTTGAGAAACGATGGGCGAAAAGACGGTATTGCTCACCACGTAGTTTGCCTGTGGAAAGGCGGCTCCCAGAAACATAATACCAGCAACTGGACTCCCTGTGGCACCCATAAATGTCAATCCAATCTGTGTTGAGATTAACAAACGTATATACGATGTAACGCACAGCAAAATATATTCAATCTACAATGGTAGACGGACGTTTGGATCCGTCCAACAAAGCCGTCGACAGTGATCTGTCAGCTTGAAAGCGGGGTCAGGATATGCGTACATGTACATACGTTCTACGTGTTGCAAACTCGTTTTGAAATGTAATTAGCTTGGCAATAATCAATGTGTAGACCGTCTCGTGAGAAAATCAACAGTGTGGACTCTGCGTAAAGTATCGACCCGGATAAGCCTAAGCATGCCACACAGGCCTACTTGGATATACACTTTTCGCCTCCTGTGGATTTTCTGTTTCAGGAGTCACTACTCTATTTATCCCCTCTTAAACGGAATGTGTCGGCCGGATCAGTCTGCGCGGACAGCGCAGGCTGATCTGGTCGATATATTACGCAGATGTGTATCGCTGCAGCTGCATTTTGGGGCATTTTTAGAAAAAATGTGTAGGCACGTGCCTACAGTGCCTAAAGGGAGCTACGCCCCTGATAATACTGTTTTGATATAACTCTCAGAAAGTAAACGACCATATAAAACTACAATATAAATGCTTCGTTCGTTGCGAAGCGACCGTGTTACCAGACTAAAACCCACACTTACCATTTTACCACATTCAGTGAATGCTGTATTTTGTTCACAGCATTGTAATTATCACGATGGGTCGTAACAATTGCGATAAAACATACACAATTTACCCTTTGACACCACTTCAGAAGATTGTTTTTAATACATGGAGTAAAGACATATTTATTTTGTTTCTAAACACTATTAAATAAACAACTCAAAACTAAACAAGACAATTTATCAGTCAAAATTTGATTAACATTTATGTGGCATTATGGGACAGGATGCATCATTTTCTTGTTCTGCACGGCTTTGATGAACATTTTTTCGATCACAGTAGACCAAGACCAGACTGTACATGCGGGTTCTATAATATTCGTCTACATTACACCTTACTAAGTTATAATATTTAGCAAGGATGTTTCCATACTCAAGCAATCAATGTTAGCAATACCCGCTGCAGCTATTCAGGGGATGAAGAAGACATTTAATAAGCCCTAAAATTAAAATAAAATGTATTAAATAGCTTTTGGTTACCTGAGTTACGGGTCCTGTCAAATACTTTGCAAAATATGCTAATGTAACCGCCACAACACCATACACCAATACTGTAAGTGTCAAAACAACGTGTTAATTAATACCCTCATTTACGTGAATTAACAGACAGAGACGCCAACAGACCACCTTAAATCAGACGACCATTTTGGAAATCAGGAAAGTGCTCATAGAGAATAAGTTTTTCTTATTCAACCATGCAGACAGGATATTATAATTCCTGCATAATATGGGTTAAACATCGTCAGCGAATGAGGTTTGGTTTTACCAATCGTTCTACCATGACCTGTGTAGCTACCGAGGTGAAACCAATAGAACTTTTTGTCTGAAGTTACATCTACGGCTCTTCTAAATGTGGACTAACAGTAAGGTCTGGTGATAGAATCACGTCAGTACTCACTATTCCATTTAAATATAGAATAGCACTTGCTAAATTTCGTTGCTCAAACCATAGATTTTGCCTCCAGATTATTGTTGAATGTGAATTTCATGTTTTATTACATTGCCCAAAGTATGGTGAAATAAGAAATGTATTCCCCATTCAACTGGTATACAAGCGACACAAACATTATTAACATTATTAACCTATTTTCAGTGCTCAATAACAACAGTCCTGATGTAATAAAGACACTATCATATTTTATGTATATGGTAATGAAATATTGAAAAGGATATCATTCTCAGTTTCATAATATTAATTAAATCGAATACCTTGTACTATGGGCCGGTGGTCTAAATACTTTCAATAAAGATTTGTCATTGTTATTATCATTTTCAGATACAGCAAGTCCCTTTCCGCCTTTCACGGTCCATATATTCACGTGTTAACGTATTAGCGCCAAATTGTAAAAAGTAGACTTTTCCATGTTGAAAATGGGGCGCCTCCATTTCTCTTGCAATTACAGTTTTGGACTATTTTGATGAATTAAATGCAAACAATACTGATTTAAGGCGAGGCAGCTAGTTACGAGCTGATTCACCTGAATCTGCATTGTTTGCAAAAACATCAATATTGCCTTTGGCGCTGAAAGAGTTAACACTTGCACATATAAAACAAATATACAGTAGACCCTTTTAAAATGTCCAAGAAGAAATATCGAAAATCCTGATAAATCAAAATTGAATACATTTGCAAACATTGGGGTAAAAGGAGAAAGTTTTCATGATGAAAAGTTTTATTTTTGCTACCATGATTTCAAATGTCGTCTGGAGATATGTTAAACACAGTTTCTTAGAATATCATTAAACACTGTTGAAAGACCAGATCAGATTTGCACACACACATTTATTTATTTGTGGATGAAAAGAAAGTATTTCATTTGTTGAATTATTTGTTTATTGAAGAATGGTATTTACCTATGCACTTGGCCATTAATGTTCTGGTGCTTTGTGATACATCAGCTATGTAGCCGACAATAACGTCCTGTATTGTATTAGCAGCCATGGCGTTAATACCAGAAGACAGCGAACTAAAACATTGAACAAAAGATATAAATTAAAACAGACTACATGAACACACCGATTGTTGAATACTCCCACGTTTTAAATCCTTCTTTATTCAGATATACTTTGAGCAATCAATAGTGTTCACATGGTTTGTGAAACGATATTCAAATTAATGTTTAATAGACTGGTCACATAGTTGTCACATTGCAGACCCGTTAATGTAAAGGCCCGTATAGTCATACAGATAAGTTGGTTTATCTTTTAGTATCATACAATTAATATCTTAAATTTGACCCATGATGAAAGGTTGCTTAAAACTGGGATATTGATGATTTTGCTCTTCTGTGGATTGATACAATATTGCACTCCTATGTTGTGGCAATATTGTATCATAAGGTTAGTAATAGCTTCAGACTTATTGGTCGTTACTGATCTCCAGAAGCGTTCATGTGTGCGTGTATGACTTGATGCAATGACCCTCACGGACATTGAATAAAGGATTTACTTATATCGTATAGTAAACGCCATTGTAACGGCCTCTAAAGATGCGACCCGAACATGCCTTGAACAATGATATGTTAGATCCGGTTAGCGGTCTATAACTTCGCTTCAAAATCTTGCTCATTTGCAAGGTAGTGATTGTATAATGTTATAGATATACCGAACAAAAATAACTATTTTGATAATGGTTGGTAATATTTCACGTCCATAATCGTCGAAAAAGTGAATGTATCATTTAAAAAATTGGTAGGTTACTTTTTGTTGCTCGATAGGATCGGCACTTCATGATTCATTGACCAGTGATTTTGTATTCACCAAGTTCTACAGTAATGTCATATTTGAATGTTTCAGAATAGTAGCTTAAGCAGTTCAAACACTTCCCAATATCAACTCTTTATGTATTGTTTAAAACATCCATGTTCATTTGTCAGGTGATTTAAAAAGCTATGTCACACATAATGCCGTTATAATTATTATTTAATTTTGACAGAAACATCGGCATTACAAAAACTAATAAACCTAAAAGAACTCCGAAAACTGCGAATAAGAGGCACAAAGTTGATCGGTATGTGTGTGACTAGAAGCAATGTCACGTGACTACCCTCCTTGTGATAAGCGTAAGAAATATTTTAACAGACAATCACTTCAATCCCGGTTAAAGTTATCCAATATGGTTAAAAAACGGATAGCAGTTATTCAAAATATTTGATGACTTTGGATAAAATGCGGAAAACTTTACACCAGGTCCTTAGGATGTTTAATATTTATCCAAGGTTTAACCACGGGGTAAATATGGCCGCCTTCATAAGCAAAAGCACCAAAAACCAACATTAATGTGCTTATGTCAGATGCAGAGAAGAGGGCTAGGTACAGGCTTGGGAACAATAACTTGGACAGATTGTGTGAGATGTTGCGACCACGCACAGAACGACCGACGAAGAGATCACATGAACTCACAACAAAACAACAAGTTTTGATATCTCTTCGTTTTCTTGCGAGTGTCTATTTTATCTAGACCGTTGGTGATACCTGAGTGATCCGCTAAATAAAGCTGCTACAAAAATCCCGGCCAGACCTGGAACATCCTGTAACACCATCATGACGAAGTATGGGACGATCTACAAAGCATAGAAATTAGGGCAAAGTGAGGAAAAATAAAATGGGTACTTGGTATCACGCGAATTGGTATGGCAGTGAAAGAAGGGAGACAGCAATTGTAATCCTTTTTACAGAGGTTACATCTTTGACTTTGTAGGAAGTTGGTTGGCTCTGGCGAGACTGTGTGGCTGTAAAGCGTTTGGCCTACACATCCAATATATGTTCACATTGTAATGCTGTTACACTGTTTACCATAGATATATCATATCGAGTAAAGTGTTCGAGTTAAGCTATGCCTTCGAGTTATCAAATGCTCGAGTTATCTCAAGTGTTCTGTTGTCTTAATTAACATATGCGTTATTAATCTCACATTCTAGTCAGGATATCTAGTTCGGCCTCTTGTTATTACATTTGACTACATTTTAAACAACAGTGGAGTGTCTTCACTAACTACACGAGTAGTAGGAAAAGGAATGTAGCACTTAGAAAGTGCATGCCGTTAAACATGTTTAACCGCATCGGTGGTGTAGTAGTAGAGCGTCCGCCTCGAGTGCGGGAGGTCGCGGGTTGGATCCCCGGTCGGGTCATAACAAAGACTTTAAACATGGTAGTTATGGCTGTCCTCCTTGGCGCTCAGGGTTGCGGGGTTAGCATAACGACTGACTAGCTGGTGTCAGGATAAATGGACCAGTAGTACTGGTAACTTACCAAGGAAACGCCATGATATAACTGGAAACATGTTGAAATCGGTGTAAAACAACAAACAATCAATCAAACCATTATAATTGTATTTATCTTACTGTTATATACATGTATTCACAATTATATGAGAAACACATGTAGCGGAATAAACACTTACTTGGTTCGCATTGTCGATGTACTCCGCGGCTATTGGATCACACTGGGCGATCCTGAAGTACGCATAGAGCATCAGGCCGACAAACATCAGTGTTGTTTCGAACAAAAGTATCAGCGGTACATTCAGGAAAACTGATCTATGGAATGTAAAAGCGCATACGAGCCGTTCCACGAGAAAACCAACATTGTGGACTCTACGTAAAATATCAACCCGGATCAACCTAAGCATGTCGCGCAGGCTAAGCCGGACAGACACTTTTCGCCTCCTGTGGATTTTCTGTTTCAGGAATCATTACTCAATACCTCTATCCCCCTGAGACGGAATGTGTCGGCCCGGATTAGCCTGCGTGTTCTGGGTGGATACATTACTAAGAGTCCATAATGTTTGTTTTCTCGTGGAAGGTTCAAATATACAGTTCACTATAAACAACAATTTAATTTACATCACACTTTTAAACATCACACTTTTAAAGTTTATTTTGTCATTACCATTTATCATAGACTTCTGTGACAGATCCTGAATAGACTCTGAGGAAGCGCAGCTCGCCCTGGAACTTGCCTTGTTGCCCAGTCCCAATGTTTCGAAAGTCGGTCATTTACAGTTAACTCTCTGATCTGTTAGAAATGTCCATACATCTGATAGGTCTAATATCGTCGCAAAAATGTTATCGAAACGCAGGAAAAACAGACAAACTTGGAAAAATAACATCAACGAAATTAAAAACACTGGCAATGAAGGACTTGTTCTTTCAAAGAATAGCCACACACCAAAATGTTAATTGAATGTTATATCATATACGATATTTAAGGATTCATCTGCACTAAAAACATTTGAAGAAATGGAAATGCAAAATTGTTAATTTCGAGCGATATGTCCGCCTGATCAGAGGCAGACATAATCTATCGTCTGTATGAGAGAAATGGTTAAACTGTTAGCTTACACTCGTGATTCCTTGAGCGTTCTGACGGAACTCATACGCTGTACCGCCGACTGGTTACAGCAGTTAGGTAGCCACATAAAGAATCCCCCGAGTACACAGGCCAGGACAGAGTGGCGGACTGTTGGGTCAGGATCAACTCTGTAAGGGGAGAAAAAAAGAAATTGTACTGACTAAATTACCAGCAGTTATGTCCCTTATCTGCCGTCTGCAGTGAGTTCCGTTGATTGTTTTGTGTTTGTGCGCAGCTTTCAACAATAGTTCAGTTATATCACGGTGTTTCCCGGGTAAGTTACCAGTACTACCGGTCCATTTATCCTGACACCAGCCAATCAGTCGAAATGCTAACCCCGCGATTCCGAGCCCCAAGGAGTGCAGCCATTACTTACATTTTAAAGTATTTTGTATGACCCGGTCGTGGATCGAACCCACGACCTCTCGCAACCAAGGCGGACACTCAACCACTACACCGGCGAGGCAGTAGGCGTTCCGTTGAACTAACCATAAGTCTACTGACGGTAGCTAATCCACCATTCAATCCTTACAGCTGAGGTGACTCTGATCACCTTTATACCCGCTATTGGTACCAAGTTTACATGATATGCTATCTTAAACATCGTCGGACATGGACACATCTGATATTACAATATGATACCTTTTTAGAGTGACAATAGACACATAGAGTTGAACATTTTGTCGTAAAAGGAGAAATTGCTTGTTTTGAAAAAAATCTATATGAATCATAATGTTTTTCGAAAATTTGCCTGCTGCAAAGATTTAAAATGCCGTCGGTTTAAGGGAAAACAAGACTTACCCGAATGATATACTTACATGTCAAAGCGGATGCGACGCCCTTCGTTCGCCTCGTGAAAAAGACTATGGAATCCACCGACCTTTTTGATACCCTTTTTGATCAAGAAATAAACAAACTATTGCTATTGAAATAAGTCGATGAGAAATGTGTAAGATTTATTGGTATAACGTGACTTTAGTTGGTTAGAAGTGTGTAAGATTTATTGGAATAAAGTGACTTTAGTAGGTTATAAGTGCGTTAGATTTATTGGAATAAAGTGACTTTAGTCGGTTAGAAGTGCGTTAGATTTATTGGAATAAAGTGACTTTAGTCGGTTATAAGTGCGTTAGATTTATTGGAATAAAGTGACTTTAGTCGGTTAGAAGTGCGTAAGATGTATTGGAATAAGGTGGCTTTACAAGTGTGTAAGATTTATTGCAATATGGTGAGTTTAGTCGGTTAGAAGTGAGTTATATTTATTAGAATAATGTGACTCTACTCGGTTAGAAATGTGTAAGATTGATTTAATCCAGCTATATCTCATATGGCAACCATGGGGACTATTAATCAAGGGCTCGTGAGTTCGAATATCAGTTAGGCCATTCTTTACAATAAACTACAAAACGCACAATGACCTGCGCCGATGGGCTTAAAGTCTATATATGATGTTGGCAACTGATTCGAGACAACGTTAACCCTTTCCCTCATACGACAATTCTGCAGCAGTCGACTTTGAACGTATTTTGTCAAAACATAGAAAATCCCGATAATTGAATGGATAACCTATGACAAAAAGTGGAAAACATTGTGGCAAAAGGAGAAATTGCACGTTTTGTGCAATTTCTTCTTTTGTCACTATGTTTTCAAAAAGCCGTCTGCTGCAGAGGCGTCAAAAGGCGTCTATATGAGGGAAATGGTTAAAACACATGATTTGGTGAACCTTCACATACAACAGAAAGTTCTATAGAGTAAGGTAGGACTGTACAAATGTTCTTATGAAATCTATTTACTTCTCAATCCTTTCACTCATATGCAATAAATATTCAATACAAGAAAGTTCATATCGCTCACATTCTCTTCTAAAGTTGTATCATGCAGATGTGCGGCATGAGGGCAATTGCTTGTATTGAGCAAGTTTTCCTCTTGCTAAAATATAGTTAACACTATTGCATCAGTATACTTTCATTTATAGAGATTTTTCATATTTATATCTAGACGTATTCATTTATCGCTTGCTGCAGACATGGTGGTTAATCGTTAATAATAGTAAGGCGAACGGTTTGTTTACATGTATCTTAACCAATTAATCTTGCTTTTGAGAGCCTTCTGCTTTGAAAACATTTAAAGAAAGAATTCAGATGGAAGAACGTCAAGTGTATAATAACTTTAGAACGGTTTACAGTGCTCAGACGATAACTCGAAGTTGAAAATGATCCGGCAATTACTAGTTATCGATGTGCTCGTGTACTTGGTGTATGTATACCATATACATTTATGTATTGTCATCTTCACATCTCGAGGGATTGGCGTGAAACAGTTGTAACTTAAAACCTATTTCGAAGTCCCTGGTTTAGGGGCAATTTTGAGCCCTTTGTAAACAATGCAAATTAAGGTGCCATTGCTCAGAACGAGCAATGGCACCTAAATTTCCATTGTTTATCAAGAAAAATAATTTAACGCTTACAAAGACTTTATGGCGAGGTGATTAACCTTGGTAAAAAAAATACCAAATTTAGTTACAACTGTTTCACGCCAAGCCCTCGATCTTCAAAGTTTGTTTATACGTAAGTGCTTATTATGAAAAGCGGGAGAGTGAAAACATCACGGTTGGACTATTATTCAATTGCCTGCTTTTGCATAATGTTGGTTTTCTCGCGGGACGGCTCATTTTATCTTATACAAAGGTAACGTTCATGTCGATAGTGTCGAATACTACTCCCTATATATTAGAGTGTCTATATACTTACGATAGCCAGAATTCCTATTAGACCTCCGTATAGGACAACGAACTGGAATACATCAGTCCATATCACGCTTCGGATACCACCCTAGAATATACAAAGATAGTTTAGTCTCCCTACAGGAAACCCGGACCAGGGCCCAAAACAATAAAACGTCCTTAGAGTTCAGAAACGTAATCTATTTTCCATTAAGATTTCTGATTAATTAATTCCTAGAATGAATCTACTTCCTTGAGTTCAAATTATGAGCATAGAGTAAACTTTTATTATTTGTGACCCAGCTGAATTCACCAATCGTTTGAATAAATTTAGTAACTCAATTTCCAATTAACAAACCATGAGCTACCAAATCGTCAAACTGAACGTTATGCAGGGCTACCAGCTTGCTTGTACGATTGCCCGGAGGTGCAAGTCGCTATCAATCTAAATATATAGCTATGTTACTCCACAGAAAACCTGATCTTCGGTAAATGGCGGCCCCAATGAACGCCCAGATTTACATGTACGTATTAGTGCCTCATAAAGATGGTAGAAGTATAAAATCTCGTTATCAAGTTAATACTTCGGAAAAACATTATTCATCTTTTATTTGACGTGGCTTGTTGAATCCCCAGTCTGATACCGACATTTCTTACGCCTAATAATCAAGGACATCCATTGTTATCGACCTATTACATGTACTCAACATCGTCGGACACACACGGTTGTTAACTACGCTATGTTCTAACATCATATGAGCATAGCGTGGTCGACAACCGTCAGTGTCCGACGATGATTACCCAGCTACTGGTAAGCAATCAATGTTCCATCGATAAATGAAGCCTTGTTGTGTTATTACTGATATGATGTTGAAAACGTATACTTAAATCCTCAATAAGTGTTTTACCATTGACGTGTACAATGTTCCGATAATCCCGATCAGTACTACAGAGAGCCACAGTGGAATTTGTGCCACTGAAAGAGAAAACAATGACATAGTAAGTTTCACTGGGATATTTTACAAAATCAACTCGTTATAATCAGATTTTAACTAAATAACAAACTATATCTGAAAGTTAAATAATTACACCATGGCTTTGGTGTATCTATTGGCTATAATTGCTAAATATGGTTCCAATGCTAAAATAATAATATTCGTGCTTAAACTGCATGCTCAAGTATTTGATTTGCCAAATGAAAATTCGCTTTCAAAATGATTTTAAACAGCTTTAGTTTAACATGAAGAATCCAACTGCAGGTCTTCATATGGAATATTTTCGATTTCAAACGCTAATGCCACACTAGCCTTTCGAAAACATTGGGGAAAGGGAAATATATTTTTGTCAGCAAATATTCTTTTTTTCTGCAATCTTATTTATTTTGTCACAAAATCATACATTCATTTGGTTTCATTTTCTTGTGCTTTCAATTTTGAAATGTTCAAAATTAGCATACAATCTGAAATATTTATATAATGTCTGTGTTTATTAATGACATTGGGAAAATGTTGGTTGATATTGCCAATACTTAGTAGAATTCATGATCTTAAAGCAGCTGAACTCCAGATAAATATTGCTTATAGTGACAACAAAGTAGGTAAAAAATAGTTCAAAACTACTTTGGTACTAAATGTTGGAAACAGTAAATTGAGAGTCGATAAATTATACAAAATTTGTCTTACTGGGTAAATCTTGTCTACCCAGTAAAAATGAAGGATAAATGATCACTATTTAGATGTTTATTGTACTGGAAAGTGAAATTATTACTCTAATTTAATCCCAGAATTAAGATTCTGATATTTCAAGACAACTTTTGAACAGTTTTAAAACATTCACTATACTATCTATACTCTGAAGTTCAGCACCTTAAATTAAAGATCGTTAATTAAAAGCTACCTACTCACTTTAAAAATCAATGACTGGATATCGATCAATATCGTTTTTGTTAAATGATGCGTTTCATATGTATAAATGGAAACAAATGTTCAACAATGTTTGATGGTTGTATATTTAATTCATAAGTTGGTCCACAGATAAAACATGTTCAAAAGTCTGAGACCCCTGGGAAATACATTTTACTAGCGGTTCATGATTAACCATTACACCGTCTTATGACATTTGTAATCACATAAGTGATTTCGACGATGAACGACTCTCGTAAACGAATTTTTGACAATCGTACGGAATCGTAAGAAATGTCATAAGTGATCGACAGGTAGAAGAAAACGATCGTATCGTGAAAACCAGTCGTATGGAGAAGCCTGGCTAGAACTGACTGACTCGTTGGTCTTAGCCCTATCTGCAGATTGGCAAAACATTGATCATTCACTATAATAAAAATAGATTTATTGAAAAGAGTTTAAATTATTTTGGCATAAGAAGAAATGCTCATTATAACTTGAGTTATTTCTTTTGTTGCATTTTCTTTCAAAGTGTGTCTGCATGTGTTTCGTCGATAATACAGGCGTACAAAGGCCATTGATTGTGGTAGGCAGTCTAAGAACACCGAACAAACATTTTTGATTTTAGACTGTCGTATGTTCGTCTGTGTCTAGTAGCTGATAAAAAACATTGTGACAAAAATAGAAATTACTCATACTTAGCAATTTCTCTGTATGTTCCAATATTTTTCATCTCTCTCTTATAATAACACTTTCATTTTAAAAAGAGTAATTTCACATGTTTGTGTAAATATTTTCCAATTCGTGTTCTGAGATGTGTTGTATGTGATAAAGTAAATGATAATTAAAACATGAAAGAACATAAAACATAAAACATAAAACATGAAACATAAAACATGAAAGAACTCCGCAAGCAGATTTATTTGTAGACTAACTCGTTTTGCCTATCTCCTGAACGCTACGTTAGGGTACTGTTCATAAAGTACAGTCAGTAAACAAATCACTAATTATAAAGTCCAGTCAGTAAACAAATCATCTTTGTTAAACGTGTTTTCTAATACGAACGACTCCTGACGCTTTGCAGCAAATAGTATTTCCAAAGCATTGTGGGAAAATGAGGCATAAAAAAACGATGACTGTCTAACTTTTCCATAATCTTTTTAGCTCTGTTTCAAACTAGTCATGCCTCTTTTAACATGTTTACACACTGGTGTCAAAGTGTCTTTAAGAGGAAGACTCTCTTAAAATGTCAAACCTGATATTTATATGATCTGAAAGATATGAAGACATACATGTAGGCAGTATAAGCAATCTGATTTCAGTCATATCCTCAAAACATTGTGATAAACTTTAACACTTTCCCTCATTTAGACGCTTTTTGACGCCTCTGCAGCAGACAGCTTTTTAAAAACATGTTGACAAATGAAGAAATTGCTCAAAACGAGCAATTTCTTCTTTTATCATCATGTTTTTAACTCTATTCAAATATTGTACTTTCATTTAAAGGGAGTGTCAATTTGTTTTCGGGTATTGATTTCAAAGTCTTCTGATGCAGATTTTCTGTATGTGGGAAAGGGTTAAATCAGGTCACATTGCATCTCCGTTCTAAAGATACGTTGACCTTTCGCCATAAGATACTTATACGGATCTTTTAAAATGTTGTAAACAGTGAATGATTTGATGGGACTGTGAACACGCACAGTCCAATCTTAGGCGTTTACTCGTGTATGCAATGCTATCGAGTTTCACCTGTAAACGGTGATAAATATGCCTCTCTCATTCAGGTGTTTATTTCGATGATATAGATTCTAATCAGATTGCAGTACATATATTTTGTTTCTTTGTCAGGAGTTTCGGGTTATCAAACAAACTACACCATTTGAACAACAGAAAGTTAATATGGGTTCTTTATAAATACCTGCTACACTTACCTGCCTCAAGCGCTAGTGCCGGGGCATAGAGAACAGTCGCCATGTACAATAACTATATAATATACATAGGGAATAAAGCTTATCATTTCATACTATATTGAAACCAGTTAAGAAAAACGGGCGACGAAAACAAAGAAACATGAAAAAGAAAATACTAGAAATAAAATAAAAAATTTTATCTGAAATTTGAAAAATAAGAATCGATTGGGGGAAAAACAAAAAAATAACAATTTGATAAAAAGTAACAGGTAGAATGATTACGAGGGGCGTTTATCTAAATAAGTATATGGGATTCTAAATAGATGCACATACTTATCCTTGTTTTTATGTTGTAATTTTCTTTAAAATGAGGCAAATGTTTGTCCTTTTAGCTAGCAGACGTTCCTAAAAGTGAGCGCAAACGTTTGTCAGTTTACTTTCTTTTGTCAAATAACATGCACAGATCCTTAAAAATAACCCTTAAGCGGTCATCTAGTTTGACCATATCTTCAACAGCAGTTATGTTTGCATTGGTAGCAGCAACGTTTTTCTTGACCAGATGACCGTTATATTTAAGATCGATTTTACCATCTCTGTTGTTGTTTTGACCATTTAAATCTGACCTTGTCGATATCATAGATGACCCGTGTATTTTACACAGTTTTCTTTATATAACTTGGAGGCTATAATCAAGGGCGTATTTTTGCAATAATCAATGTGTAGGCCGTCTCGTGAGAAAATCAACATTGTGGACTCTGCGTAAAGTATCGACCCGGATCAGTCTAAGCATGATAGACACTTTTCGCCTCCTGTGGATTTTCTGTTTCAGAAAACACTACTCTATACATCTATCCCTCTATGACGGAATGTGTCGACCGGATCAGTCTGCGCGG
Source organism: Serripes groenlandicus (assembly GCA_031761405.1). NCBI lineage: Eukaryota > Metazoa > Mollusca > Bivalvia > Cardiida > Cardiidae > Serripes > Serripes groenlandicus. The sequence goes on from JASEVX010000001.1 coordinate 74,879,080, forward strand.
ACAGCCCAGGCTGATCTGGTCGATACATTACGCAGATTTCTATCGCCGCAGCTGCAGTTTGGGGCATTTTGAGAAAGAGTGTGTAGGCACGTTCCTACAGTGTGCCTAAAGGGAGCTACGCCCCTGATCATATTTAGAATAATGCGGTCATTACTACTAGTATGACAGCCTAGAGTTACTTTACACAATCTCAATGCATTACACACTTTTATGCAACTATAAACGATAGCTACATGTAACATGTACAACTACTGTAATGTACTGCTGTTAACCTTTGCAGTTTTCTACGGTAGCGGATTGGTAACAATGTTAAATAAAAGCTCTTCATAGGATTAGATATCTGGACATAATTTAGATCACTCTGAAATGGTAAAATACTTCAAGCATAAACGTGATCAGATTTGTAATCTATATACATATATATGAGGTTCTTTAATTTGTTTACGCGAATGATATAAGTTTTAAAGCGCGTAACAAAGAGTGTCATAGCACGAATTTGTTGTTTGACGGGGAAGGACCACAAGGAACATATTTCCAGTATCAAATATTCAATGACAACTAATATTGATGTTAACTCATTTACTGCCGATTTTCACAAAGCCGATTTTCACAAAGTTGAACATTGGACCACTCCATTGTTCGTCCAACGGGACATTTGGTAATATGTAAAGTCTAAGAAGCAAGCAATGCAGATTTCAGGATATACAGCTCGTTTTGAGCTGTCTTACCTGAATCTGCATTGTTTGCAAAAGCCTTTAATTGCTTTTTACAGCGAAAGGGTTATTTCCATGTGTTTCAGTGTGTATAGTGAATACATGACGACAATATGTACCGAAACGTAAGTGTTAACGTCGTCTTATATCGTAAAACTAAAACATCCTTTGTGAGATGTTATCTCTAATAACCCTTTATGTTTGATATTTATCAAATGATATGCATTCCCTTTAGCAATAACAGCTACAGGTTTTCAGTCGCAAAATCCTTTTCTAAACAATGACGCGTCCACAGCCGTCTAAAATTGTAAAATAAGGGGTCAAAATTACCCATATGCGAGTATTGTATTTTATCCTTTCTAACATATCAGTACATTGTCAAAAAGCGTTTAAACATTAAAGCCATTAAATTTTCTTACTTGACTGAACTTGGTTTTTCCTAATAACTGCGCAAGTTATTAGAAACATCAAGCTCAGTCAAGAAAGAAAAATTGACACTGGGTTGCTTCCAATATCTCGTTGCATAGCAGTTTTGCCAGTTTGCTATACAACGAGAAACCCAGCCATACTCTCTCGAAATTGTTATGCTACCTTATTTTGCCAGGCAAGAACAAAAAGCTCGTGATGCTATTTTGCAAGTTGACTTACTTCACGGAGCTGATGATACAAGCTGAAAGTGTTAGCCTTCATTGTAACTTAACGTGCAGGTTGATTAAATGAAATGTGTGAGGGCTTATCAGTATGGGTTGTATATTGACTTATTGCATATTCAAATCTCCAATCCCTTTACATTATGACGTAAGGGTCAAAATTCCACGTTATGGTCTATTGAACGAAATTCATATTGGTGTTTTATGAAGCGGGCACATATAATTGTGTCACGTGACATAATTGATCCACCTTTGCTTTTATTTGTTTTGTAAACATATACAAACTATCTTATAACAAGTTGACTAAGTGTTATGTTTCCAATAAAGTAATGCGTATGCAATAACATATTTATATGATATGTATCGGCATAATGTGGACTAGTTCTTCTGAAAAATTATATCATTATTGAGTTCCATCAGTCGTGTAATATAAAATCATTCAGCAGAATACCAAGTCCAAATAGCAGGGTACAAACACATATAGAACTTATAGATGTTAGATATAAGGAAGGTTACATATCAAAATTAGAAATCTTACCGTTTGGAGCATTCCAAGAAAAGTACCAAACAGTTGAACGGCCCTTGATTGATAACGTAACCCTAGATACTGAAATAAATTAAGTCACATTAGGCGAGTTGAGGAGTAGTTGAATTAGCGGGCAAACATTGAGCACTTAGGTGTTGCTGTTTGCTTACATGTCATAATTGCCCCTGAATGTATTAGAGGTGAAAGTATCTAGATGTGTAGCCCTTGTTATGCCTACGACATAGGGTGCATTCGAAACGGATATTTGACAAGAAGCTAAATTGTATGCAGACTTAAATAGTATAAAAGGCAATTCACACATAACATCTTGTCGTGATAAACATGCCGAACGTACAGATAATGTATCGAGGGCATGCCGTGGTAACTGAGTGACTGTTTAAACGTGTGTAATGCCCCACTCATAGTGTCGCGTTTTGGCCCCAACGTTTAGCTTCGTTAGAAAACGTGGCTAAAATGTGAGGGAACTTAGCACAACGTGGCTAAAACATGATCAAACGTGAGAAAACGTGACAAAACGTGAAGTGGAAATTTTAATTTTGGACATGTTCAAAATTCGCTCACGTTTGCCCACAACGTACTATAACGTGGCGAGAACGTGGTACAGAGTAGTATAACGAAGCAGACACGTAGCAGAAACCTAGCAGAAACGTAGCCAGAACGTAATATAACGTGAACATAGCGCGTCCCGCAAGTTGATACGTTCTGTTGCGTTTGCTAACACGTTGTGCTGCGCTATGCTACGTTGTGGTCTCGTTGCTACCACGTTCCTAGTGCCGCGTTACGCCATGCTGTGTCATGCTATGATACGTTGTAAGAGGCATAACGAAGCACAGCGTGGAACAACGTAGCGACAACGAGGTGACAGTGTGGCGGCAGCCAGACATAACCCGACTTTGATGTTCGTTGTCACATTTAAATTGTGTCACAACGGGAATACAACGAGGCGACAGCGTGGCTAGCACGTGGCTATGACGTGGCGACAACGTGGCATATCGTAGCACCCCGCTGAGATTTTCTAAATCCTGGGTGTCAGAAACGGGGTACAACGGCGAGGCCAAAACGTGACACTATATATGACTGGGGCATAAAGCATAGTTATTTTTGGCCATATTTTTCGCAACTCTTGTATCTTTGTCTACGTCGCTTTAACAGCATTTATATCATAAAAACGGTGTTTACTTTGTCATTTGCAAATACAACCGGTAGTATATACACATATTTTTTTTTTCAGTTATATCACGGCGTTTCATGGGTAAGTTAGCATTTATACGTCTCCACTTTTCCTGACATCAGCCAGTCAATCATAATGCTAACCCGGCAACCCTGAGTGCCAAGGAGGGCAGCCATTGTTGCAATTTGTACAGACTTTGGTATGACCCGGTCGGGAATTGTACCCGCGACCTCCTGCACCGAGTCGGCCGCTCTACCACTACACCACCGAGACGGACGCTCTACCACTACACCACCGAGGCTATCCCGGTATAATTTATCCTGACACAATGCATCAGTCGTTATAATATCCCAACAACCTTGAGCACCAATTCGGGAAACCACTACTACAAGTATAAAGACTTTGGTATGACCTAACTGGGGATTGAACGTTAGTCTACCGCTCCCGTGAATAAGGTAGGTTGGATACGCAAATACATCTTTATAACTGCACCTCAAACATGTATAGTAACATCGCTCAAATATTGCAACTTGAAACATTATTCATTAACCCTTTACTTAATGTGGAAGATATTTGACACTTCTGTAGTAGACGACTTATGATCACCTTGCGGTAAAATCAAATATTACTTAAACTGTCCCATTCTTCCTTTTTTATACTTAATGCTATGTTGTGCATGCATGCAGATGTTTTTATAGACGACAAAAATCAAATGCCATATAATGTAAACTGTTACCAAGCTAGTATATGAGTGTAAGATACGACCGTCTCGCATCACTGATCTTCAATATCGCTAACACATCTAATCTCCGATGCATGTTATTGTGTCTGCACGTTAACTCTTTCAGCGCCGAATTGTTTAAAGTAGACTCCTCCATGTTCATACTCGGACGACTCTATTATCATGTTATAGGATTTGTGGAATATTTTTATAACTCACAGCCAAACAATGCATATTTCAGGTGAGACAGCTCGTTTACGAGCTGACTCACCTGAATCTGTATTGTTTGCAAAAAGCTCAATATTGCCTTTGGCGCTGAAAGAGTTAAATCATAATTACGTTTACAATGCTTTAAATTTATTTCCCTTTTTAAATCTTATCGTTACCCGTATTTCACAAATGTCAGTGTCGGCAAGTAATGATAGCATATCGAGACCTTGGCGTGAAACGGTTGTAACTTAAAACCTATTTTGAAAACCCTGGTTTAGGGGCAATTTTGACCCCTTTGTAAACAATGCAAATGTAGATGCCATTGCTCAGAACGAGCAATGGCACCTAAATTTTCATTGTTTACCAAGAAAAATGATTTAACGCTTATAAAGACTTTATGGCGAGGTGATTAACCTTGGTTAAAAAAATACCAATTTTAGTTACAATCGTTTCACGCCAAGCCCTCGATATGTATCACACAAAAGACCAGAGATAGTATTTTGTAATCGTCCGCATACATGATAGAGAAGCCTAATTTATGGAACGCCTTTACTGTCTTACTATGTTGTATTGTGTTATACGCAGTACATTTTCATGTATACGAGGTACATATTTCATTTGACGTGGTACATTTTACATGATATGCAGTGCATTTTGTATAATATATCGTGGTTATTTAATAATATAAAGTGCACAAGTATGAAGATACAGTAGAATAACCATTATATAGTGTGCAAACAACGTCATATGCAATACAAACAACATTATATGCAGTCTATTCTTCAATACGTGTGGTGGTACTTTGATTATATGCGGTGGTTTAAACTTTATACGCGGTACATTTACATTGGGGATGATCATACTTTCCGGCATTCTCCGGAATTATTTCCGGAAATTACCGAGCATGACAGATAGGTTTGAACATTAACACCGTCTAATCTATTTTAAAAAGGTCTTGTGGAACAGTCTTTATGAAAAGTGTACACATTTTCTAAATAGTCGCAGAATGTCGTCTATGCAGGCGATCTCTGATTGCTGAAGCAGACAACTCTTGAAATCATTATGGCAACAGGATAAATTGCTCATCTTGAGAAATTTCTCCATTTGTCACAATGCGTTCAACCAACCCCTCTTCAATAATCATACTTTCATTTATTAGGATTTTCTATAGTTTTGCCTTAACGTCATCTGATGCATACTTGTTGTATTACGGAAAAGATTTAAAAATGTGTTTAGGTTACCACTTTATGATAATGTTCCCTCATAAAAACAACTTTAAATTCCTCAGCAGCTTCTGGAAGTAAGAGAAATAACTTGAAAAGTGATTTACATGATATATTTTGTCTTTGGGAAAAGGCATAACTTCGTTTTTTTCTGAAAAATGTAGGTTCAAATCAGCCTGCATATTTGCTCTGTCTTATCATAAACCTCACAAGTTGACTGAAGTTTCTAATAAGCATATGTAAGAACATGTAATATTCTAGTGCTATAACATAAGACTCCGTTGACAAGCACTCGAGCTTGTGAGAGGTCATATATTATTGGACTAGTAATATTCAGACTTTAGATTTTAGATTTTGATCAGACTGCAAATCATGCCGAATGAACAGACCAATTTGATCTAGAACGGATTTCAGTACAGACGACGACATTCTGCAACTCGTGTATTCAGAACATGTGTACACATCTATTTATAAATTATTCACGCGCTTTTTTTGAAATTGAGTAAACGGTGTAAATGTTAATATCTATCTGTCTGACTCGGTATTTTCCGGATAAATAATAACGGAAAGTATGATCATCCTAATGAAAAATGCACCGCATATAAAGCTGTTTACACCATGTATAAATTAGTATGGACCGAACATATTGCCAAATGCATTGCGTACTATGATTGTTTATGAACACATACATAATAATTCACCAGGTATAAAGATAGGTGCAGGCACTTCATATATTAAAACATACACCACATCTATTGACCAACATACAACGTATAAATGTAAAACTACTGCATACACAAACAAATACACCACATATAATGTCATTTGTACTGCATAGTATATAGTTTGTATTGCACATAACGTTTTTTGTACAACGTATAACGGTTATACTACTGTTTAAACACTATTTTGCACTGCATATTATTCAATAATCACCACACATAATAGAAAAGGCACTACATATCATGAATAATGTAACACGTCAAATGAAATATGTACCTCATATACGTGAAAATGTACTGCGTATAATACAATACAACATAATAAGACAGTAAAGGCGTTCCATACTAATTGGTTGATAGTTTGTCTGGTGCTTTATGCCGCTTTGAGTTATATCACGGCGTTTCCTTGGTAGGTTACCAGTACTACTGGTCCATTTATCCAGCTAGTCAGTCGTAATGCTAACCCCGTAACCCTGGTCACCGAGGAGGGCAGTCACTACTAGTATTTATAAAGTCTTTGGAAACACCCGGCCCGGGAACCAACCCGCCACCTCAAGCTCCCGAAGCGGAATCTCTACCACTACATCACCGAGGCGGTTGAAGATGCCTAGAGAAACATATAGACTACAAGCAGCTTTATGTGCAGCCAACAGTTAACCCATTCCCACATATAGACTACAAGCAGCTTTATGTGCAGCCAACAGTTAACCCATTCCCACATATAGACTACAAGCAGCTTTATGTGTAGCCAACAGTTAACCCATTCCCACATATAGACTACAAGCAGCTTTATGTGCAGCCAACAGTTAACCCTTTCCCACATATAGACTACAAGCAGCTTTATGTGTAGCCAACAGTTAACCCAGTCCCACATATAGAATACAAGCAGCTTTATGTGCAGCCAACAGTTAACCCATTCCCACATAAAGACTACAAGCAGCTTTATGTGTAGCCAACAGTTAACTCAGTCCCAGATATAGACTACAAGCAGCTTTATGTGCAGCCAACAGTTAACCCAGTCCCACATATAGACTACACTCAGCTTTATGTGTAGCCAAGAGTTAAATCAGTCCCACAAATAGATTACATGCAGCTTTATGTGCAGCCAACAGTTAACCCATTCCCACATATAGACTACAAGCAGCTTTATGTGCAGCCAACAGTTAACTCAGTCCCACATATAGACTACAAGTAGCTTTTTGTGTAGCCAACAGTTAACCCAGTCCCACATATAGACTACACTCAGCTTTATGTGTAGCCAATAGTTAAATCAGTCCCACAAATAGACTACAGGCAGCTTTATGTGCAGCCAACAGTTAACCCATTCCCACATATAGACTACAAGCAGCTTTATGTGCAGCCAACAGTTAACTCAGTCCCACATATAGACTACAAGCAGCTTTATGTGCAGCGAACAGTTAACTCAGTCCATCATATAGACTGCAAGCAGCTTTATGTGCAGCCAACAGTTAACCCAGTCCCACATATAGACTACAAGCAGCTTTATGTGCAGCCAACAGTTAACTCAGTCCCACATATAGACTACAAGCAGCTTTATGTGTAGCCAACAGTTAACCCAGTCCCACATATAGACTACACTCAGCTTTATGTGTAGCCAATAGTTAAATCAGTCCCACAAATAGACTACAGGCAGCTTTATGTGCAGCCAACAGTTAACCCATTCCCACATATAGACTACAAGCAGCTTTATGTGCAGCCAACAGTTAACTCAGTCCCACATATAGACTACAAGCAGCTTTATGTGCAGCCAACAGTTAACCCAGTCCATCACATAGACTGCAAGCAGCTTTATGTGCAGCCAACAGTTAACCCAGTCCCACATATAGACTACAAGCAGCTTTATGTGGAGCCAACAGTTAACTCAGTCCCACAAATAGACTACAAGCAGCTTTATGTGCAGCCAGCAGTTAACCCATTCCCACAAATAGACTACAAGCAGCTTTATGTGCAGCCAACAGTTAACTCAGTCCCACATATAGACTACAAGCAGCTTTATGTGCAGCCAACAGGTAACCAAGTCCCACATATAGACTACAATTAGCTTTATTTGCAGCCAACAGTTAACCCAGTCCCACATATAGACTACAAGCAGCTTTATGTGCAGCCAACAGTTAACCCAGTCCCACATATAGACTACAAGAAGCTTTATCTGCAGTCAACAGTTAACTCAGTCCCACATATAGACTACAAGCAGCTTTATGAGCAGCCAACAGTTCACCCAGTCCTACATATAGACTACAAGCAGCTTTATGTGCAGCCAACAGTTAACCCATTCCCACATATAGACTACAAGCAGCTTTATGTGCAGCCAACAGTTAACCCAGTCCCACATATAGACTACAAGCAGCTTTATGTGCAGCCAACAGTTAACCCAGTCCCACACATAGACTACAAGCAGCTTTATGTGCAGCCAACATTTAACCCATTCCCACATATAGACTACAAGCAGCTTTATCTGCAGCCAACAGTTAACCCAGTCCCACATATAGACTACAATAAGCTTTATATGCAGCCAACAGTTAACTCAGTCCCACATATAGACTACAAGCAGCTTTATGAGCAGCCAACAGTTCACCCAGTCCTACATATAGACTACAAGCAGCTTTATGTGCAGCCAACAGTTAACCCATTCCCACATATAGACTACAAGCAGCTTTATGTGCAGCCAACAGTTAACCCAGTCCCACATATAGACTACAAGCAGCTTTATGTGCAGCCAACAGTTAACCCAGTCCCACATATAGACTACAAGCAGCTTTATGTGCAGCCGACGACTTTGAACGTATTTTGTCAAAACATAGAAAATCTCCATAATTGAATGGATAACCTATGACAAAAAGTGGAAAACATTGTGGCAAAAGGAGAAATTGCACGTTTTGTGCAATTTCTTCTTTTGTCACTATGTTTTCAAAAAGCCGTCTGCTGCAGAGGCGTCAGAAAGCGTCTATATGAGGGAAAGGGTTAAGTTATAATGTTAACAGTGTGAATCGTCATAAAAGTCAACTTGTACATTTTCCCACAGAAAATATTTATGCAACCTTGATTCATGCATCATTTTGTTTAGGAGGTTTTATATATATATATAATTAAACTGACACTGCATTATTTATACATGTAGACTTGCAAGTAACCGTGTATTTTGAAACAAAATATATGTGTGTATTCGCCTGGTCTATTTACGTTACTTTAGGGTGGTGCGAGTTATTACTTCTTTAAAAATGCCCACAAAGAGTGTTTATTTACAACTGCATTCTCTCTCTATCTATGCTCACACTTTCATCAGATAATTAAAGTACCATCCACACTTTAAATAACCATAGATGTAACATCGGACGAAACTGTAGAATTGTGACCTCAGTTGATGAAATTGCATTCCTCGTTATGTTATATAAAACAAAGGGTTACGACACGATGCCCCTTTTCCCTGACATCGCTCCAATGTACACAGATATCAACACTAACATCTTAGTGATATTAACCTATGTATAAAGTATCTAGTCATTTAGAATATTTTCAAATTTAACTCTTATCCTGTTTTACCTGACTTTAAACAACATTTGAGCCGTCCCGCGAGAAAACCAACATTGTTGGCGTAAAGTATCGACCCGGATCAGCCTAAGCATGCCGAGTAGGCTTACCCTGATAGACACTTTTCGCCTCCTGTCGATTTTCTGTTTCAGGAATTATTACTCTATACCTCTACCCCCCTGAGACAGAATGTGTCGGCCCGGGTCAGTCTGCGCGGAAAGGGCAGGCTGATCTGGGTCGATATATTACGCTGAGGCCATATTGTTGATTTTCTCGCGGGCCGGCTCATTTGTGACCAATGCAGACACACAAACCTTCATAGGTTAATCTTCATCTTCATATCTTATGACCGTGTATTTGAATTATTCAGCTTCTTTAATAATTGTTAAAAACCAATGATGATAACGCTTATTACAGACATTATGTATCCAACCTGTCTTAATTATGCAACATACAGACCAATTGAGGTGTTGTGTCTTTTTTCTTTCTAAAGCCACATTCTCATTAGCCCGGATGATGGTCTGTGAGAAATCTTGTAAAACCGGGAAGCTCCGGCTCAATCCGGCGGACCGTCCCGGATGTTTAAAATGTTTAATACAACCGGGAGACACCGGAAGAAATATCCAGAACTGGCGTGATCCGGCAGTCATTTGGGGGTGTTTGGGATGTACTCCACGCACGGTAGATCAACGGCGGCCACCGATGTGCCACTGGGTCACCACTGGCGTATGGCCGGGTTTGATCGGCGGCTAACGGGACACGACCTGGGTCACACCATAAATGAACCGTGCCAAACCGGGAAATTGGCCGGTGGTAATCTGGGATCAAACGGGGGACATCCGGCTTCTGCACCAGTGGGGGAACTCTTGGACAACGACGGGAATGTGAGAATGCAATATGACAGGTAAGCAGCAGACAACTTAATAAAAAATAATGTTGCAAAAAAAACAGTTTCGGAAAAGTGAGCATTTTCATCGTTTGCTACACTATTTTGCATGATATTGCCAAAATATAACCATTTCATTTCCTTCAGATGTTTTGTATACTAGAAGGGGTTTTGATGATACCAAAGAGTCTAACTTACCTCGTAAGCGCTGGTCAGTTTCAGCGGGTGTACAAACGGGACGATGAACACGCCTTGGACGATTACAGACAGAATGATCCCTAGGGCCAGGTACTGTCCCATCGTATGGTACATATAAATCTCCGCCGGAATACCGAGCACAGACGACGCTGACTGATATGTCACCACCAGCGACAAGGCAACCGGCAGTAGATGCATTTGTCGGTCCCCAAGAAGATATGCTTCTGTCGTCTGTTGCTTTTTACAAACACCATAATAAATCCCTATGCCAAACGACATGGTGACAAATATGGCCATTACAACATAATCTGCCGTCTGTAATGTAAGCTCCATTTCTCGTGATGTAAATAAAGCCCGCCTTACTGTTAAAGCTGTGTTATAAGTTGTACTGAAGATATCAATTTTACTATTCCAAACGATTAACCATGACTAAATAATCGAATAATCTAAAAGATACCTGTGATATACGCTTAAGTGAACCGGAACATGTTTATGAATTATTTAAATATGTTCCTAGTGATGAACGGAAAATATTGTTTTTTAAATAAGACTATTTGTAATGAGTTTATTTATTATTTCAAATTACGTTTCTATGACACTGTCTGAATCCTATTCTTATTTCTCCTTACTCTGTTTTATAAAATTGTTCACATGCTTTCACTTTCGAAGAATCCAAACTTAGCACACCAATAACTTAAACATAGTTTAAATGACTGTCTATCCAAGTATATGTATATACCATATACAACCGATAACTCGTTCAACTGTATTATGTAAATAATATATAAGTCACGGGTACAACTATTTAACCCTTTCCTACATACAATCAATCTGCAGCTGACGACTTTGAAATTGTCAAGTCCAAAATTAAGGAAATCTCTATAAATGATAGTATGGTTATTGAATAAAGTTGAAATCCTTGTGACAAATGGAGAAATTGCTCATTATGAACAATTTCTCCATTTGCCACTATGATTCCAAAGGTCGTCTGATTCAGAGGCGTCAGAAAGCGTCTACATGATGGAAAGGGTTAAAAGCAGTTTCCCTGATATGAATTTGAGAGCCCGCAACTTTTAAAACAACATAGGAGCAATAATTAACCTTTCCCACATACAAGGAATCTGCAGCTGAAGTTATTGACAACATCATGGTAAAAGTATTTGTTTTTCCCCCCATAGATAAAACTTGAATTATCTAACAGAGTTAAAAAACTTTGTGACAAAAGAAGAATTAGCTCATTATTAGGAGCAATTTCTCATTTTTTTAAATTTCGTCAAAATGCGTCTACATGTCGAGGGCTTGGCGTGAAACGGTTGTAACTAAAATTTGTATTTTTTTACCTAGGTTAATCACCTCGCCATAAAGTCTTTATAAGCGCTAAATCATTTTTCTTGGTAAACAATGGAAATTTAGGTGCCATTGCTCGTTCTGAGCAATGGCACCTAAATTTGCATTGTTTACAAAGGGGTCAAAATTGCCCCTAATCCAGGGTTTTCAAAATAGGTTTTGAGTTACAACCGTTTCACGCCAAGCCCTCGATGTGCAAAAGGGTTAATTCATGAAACTTAAAGTTTATTTTTGAAACAGATTCTAAAGTATTGGGAGAAAGAAGAAATTTGCTTGTTGTACAATTTTTAGATTTTCATGAATGTTTTAAAAGGTATCTGCTGGGAGATAGGACAAACTGTCATCTTATGCACGGAAAGGGTAACTCATTATCGGCCGGTATTGACTGCAGAAAACTGGTTCTCGTTCGAGTTTGCAATAGAAGATTAAGATAACTGAATAAGTCTATTTATATGCGAGTAGGTTTTATTTATAATTAAAATGTAAATTAAAACTATAGTGTAACGTGTGCCGTGTTAAGCCATCGCGAATCACCCATCAAGGCAATAACCGCGATGAACGTTGCTTAACTTTACGAAAAGGTCAACTACTCTACCAATGTCGCTATAAAAGCCGTCTTCCACAGCAAGGCTGTATAATTGATATTTATACCCCGTTCCCGTTACATTTCTCCTTCTTTTCTCTTGACTTCGACCCGAGGTCACACAACTAAACACAAGCAGTATACCAGAGCGGAGTCTATGTAACATCACTGGGAACCACCAGGGTTTTAATAACTCGAAAATGGTAATATTTTCATAAATGCGAAGTAATTGTGCTAAATTTTGCGATTTTAAGAATATATTAAGGGGAAAAAAGGACGCGCATGCGCAGACAAAAGTTTGCAGTCATTTTGGGAGATCGAGGTCAACACGTTGGGAAAAGGTATTTTTGTTTTCGTTTTACGTATTAACTAAAAAAACTATTGTTATCATATATTTATATCTATTTAGAGCGGGTTTCGTGTTTTTCGAATTAAACAGTATTTTTTTAGCCATAAAATGCTGATTCCCGCTAACATCCAATTGCTGCATCTTGCAGCAATTCTTGTTTACTTAACACTGATTGTGAAACGACTTTTAAGCTTTATATATTTAACGTTAGCATGGCTACTTCCTTGAATCCTAATCAGTAATCGGACCGTTTGAGTGGCACAATCCCAAAAGTAAAAAAACGCTTATCACGGGATTCAAACGTGAGATCCACCAATGTCTTCCACAAGTATCGTGTTTACGTATTATCGAACTGTTTTTACATTACTGATTCTGCACGTGATTACTTTACAGGCAAACACTATGTTAGCGGTCACCATTCCTCAAAAGTATATAAAATAAAAGCACTGCAGTGCTGACGGTCTGGGGTTGCTGGAAGGTTGGATTTTTTTCGACGCATGGGCCCTACGGCCCCCGGTTTATCCGCCCCTTTATATTTCACGTGACTTCTTTCGTGGAGTGGGGGGAGTAGGGCACGGGCCCTATGTTTACCATTAAAATTACGACGCACGGGCCGGGCCCTACGGCCTCCCGGTTTATCCGCCACTGTATTTTCACGTGACTTCTTTCTTTTTTTCCGTTCCTCTTCGCGAATGTTAATATTGTTAACAAGCGTCCATATTTGACCTCTCGGCGCATTAATTTCTAAAGCATGTCTTAAACTTATATTGGAGTACTCACGCCTTAAGTTTTTCACTGATGTTCCAACAACATTAAAATGATATTTATGGTGGAGATCTTAACCTTTTAAATGAAGTTTTGTTGAATCCATGATGAACTATTTTTCTCGCGCAGTTTCTCATTCGTTGTTTAGTGCTAAGCAATTGGCAGGATGCCAACTCCGAACAAATGGTATCACTACTATGACCTGGGGCTAAAGCTAGTTAGTTATTATGGGGCCAGTCAGTTATTGATTTATAGACGAATATTTTATTGTATATCCGATATTTATTAAACAATCACGTTTTCTAGTCCCTGTGACTTGCTGCTTAAAATAGGTTGGAGACTTATTTAATCTGAAAGCATTAATAAATTTAACAGCTAGAATGCCTTTTTGGGGTATTTAGATATTGAATGTGCTACTTTTTATATTTGTAAGCCTCGTTTGTATATATGGTATACTACTTTTCTTATATTTATCATATTATATGTACACATGGACTGAGATTAGATTTATATTAAATAAAACTTGAAAACCTGAGAGATACAAGAATTTAACATGTTCTTTATAAGTTTCCAGACATAAATTTAAATACTACCCTGGTCAAAGTTTTCATACGTGTAACCTTGAGTTTCGTGACTATCCTGTTAGATTATTACAACTCAACGATAAACACCAAGTAGGTCGTGTTTATGTATGTCACTGTTTTACGCTTTAACCCTTAACCACATATAGACGATTTCTGACGCCTCTGCAGCAGATGACTTTTGAACACATTGTGACAAAAGGAAAAAATGTTCATAATGAACAGTCTCTCCTTTTGTCACAATGTTTTGCAAGTCATTATACATTCATTTATATACGGATTGTTTCCATAGTTTTGCCAACATGTTTAAGAGATCGTCTGCTGGAGATGCGTTGTCGCAGGAAAGTTATAAGTCAATACATGTTTATATAATATGTGTTTTATCGACAAAACAAGTGACTGAACATTAGTTATTCGACTGTAACGACTTAACTATTGTATTATTTATAATCACCACTCGAAAAGAAACAGTTTGGACATAGTCTCATGTAGAATTGACAATACATGTCCCCATAAATAATGAACCTACAGTTCTTTTAAAATACGCTTATATTCTGATATTGACACTAATATATAACGTACTTTCCTTTTGGAACATTTTAACATCAATTTCCAAACAAATGTCATCTCGGACAAAAAGTTTTAATAAACAGAATCACCAATAGGTTAATTATTTACTATGTCGCCAATAGGTTTCCATGTATTATAAAAAGCATAATAAACTTCCAAAGATACATAAGTTGAGATAACTTCATGAATTTTGTCATTGAAGTGGGTTTTTTAAATGATAAAACGTGAAAACAAGTAATGGTTTCATGCTTCTAGATTTTTGAACGATAGGAAGCACTGTCGCCAAAATGGAAATCATCTACGAGTCCAACACTTAAAGGCATATACAAATTAGTAAATATTGGCCTATTAAAACATATACCGTCCGTAATTGGTGCGTTATAAGATAGATTTATCTATGAAAATTACTTTAACATTATATTCAAAACGATTGCGGATAAAAATGAGACCATATCATTTTTTTTCAAAAGGGAAAATATAATTCATAATCTACGAGTCAATTACTTTTTTGAAAAAATTGCAATGAATATCAGCGTATAGAGGAATGGTATAATACAAATATTGTTAACTACATATTGTAGTTTTGATCTTTGCATAATTGAAAACGTTTCAGTCTAAATCGTCGCGTTTGTTTTTAATTTCATAAAAATTAATAATCTACGAGACCTAATTTACGAGACAACTTACAACTAAATTCCATCTTGTGTCCAGGATTTATGCGTATTTTCGTTTCTTTTGGGTTCTTTTGGGGTATTTAGAAGTCAACCGGAAGTAAACACCGATTTGAAAACCGCCATTTTGGTAAGAAATTGTTTATGCAACCTTGATTCATGCATCATTTTGTTTAGGAGGTTTTATATATATATATAATTAAACTGACACTGCATTATTTATACATGTAGACTTGCAAGTAACCGTGTATTTTGAAACAAAATATATGTGTGTATTCGCCTGGTCTATTTACGTTACTTTAGGGTGGTGCGAGTTATTACTTCTTTAAAAATGCCCACGAAGAGTGTTTATTTACAACTGCATTCTCTCTCTATCTATGCTCACACTTTCATCAGATAATTAAAGTACCATCCACACTTTAAATAACCATAGATGTAACATCGGACGAAACTGTAGAATTGTGACCTCAGTTGATGAAATTGCATTCCTCGTTATGTTATATAAAACAAAGGGTTACGACACGATGCCCCTTTTCCCTGACATCGCTCCAATGTACACAGATATCAACACTAACATCTTAGTGATATTAACCTATGTATAAAGTATCTAGTCATTTAGAATATTTTCAAATTTAACTCTTATCCTGTTTTACCTGACTTTAAACAACATTTGAGCCGTCCCGCGAGAAAACCAACATTGTTGGCGTAAAGTATCGACCCGGATCAGCCTAAGCATGCCGAGTAGGCTTACCCTGATAGACACTTTTCGCCTCCTGTCGATTTTCTGTTTCAGGAATTATTACTCTATACCTCTACCCCCCTGAGACAGAATGTGTCGGCCCGGGTCAGTCTGCGCGGAAAGGGCAGGCTGATCTGGGTCGATATATTACGCTGAGGCCATATTGTTGATTTTCTCGCGGGCCGGCTCATTTGTGACCAATGCAGACACACAAACCTTCATAGGTTAATCTTCATCTTCATATCTTATGACCGTGTATTTGAATTATTCAGCTTCTTTAATAATTGTTAAAAACCAATGATGATAACGCTTATTACAGACATTATGTATCCAACCTGTCTTAATTATGCAACATACAGACCAATTGAGGTGTTGTGTCTTTTTTCTTTCTAAAGCCACATTCTCATTAGCCCGGATGATGGTCTGTGAGAAATCTTGTAAAACCGGGAAGCTCCGGCTCAATCCGGCGGACCGTCCCGGATGTTTAAAATGTTTAATACAACCGGGAGACACCGGAAGAAATATCCAGAACTGGCGTGATCCGGCAGTCATTTGGGGGTGTTTGGGATGTACTCCACGCACGGTAGATCAACGGCGGCCACCGATGTGCCACTGGGTCACCACTGGCGTATGGCCGGGTTTGATCGGCGGCTAACGGGACACGACCTGGGTCACACCATAAATGAACCGTGCCAAACCGGGAAATTAGCCGGTGGTAATCTGGGATCAAACGGGGGACATCCGGCTTCTGCACCAGTGGGGGAACTCTTGGACAACGACGGGAATGTGAGAATGCAATATGACAGGTAAGCAGCAGACAACTTAATAAAAAATAATCATATCATTTTTTTTCAAAAGGGAAAATATAATTCATAATCTACGAGTCAATTACTTTTTTGAAAAAATTGCAATGAATATCAGCGTATAGAGGAATGGTATAATACAAATATTGTTAACTACATATTGTAGTTTTGATCTTTGCATAATTGAAAACGTTTCAGTCTAAATCGTCGCGTTTGTTTTTAATTTCATAAAAAATAATAATCTACGAGACCTAATTTACGAGACAACTTACAACTAAATTCCATCTTGTGTCCAGGATTTATGCGTATTTTCGTTTCTTTTGGGTTCTTTTGGGGTATTTAGAAGTCAACCGGAAGTAAACACCGATTTGAAAACCGCCATTTTGGTAAGAAATTGTTTGGAACCGAAATCATGAATTAAGGTGAGTACTAACTGAAGTCAATTTGTAGGCATACAACTAAAGTATTGATTATTTTTAGGAATTGTGATGATGAATATAACTTGTATTTTGATATTCAATAAGTATAAGATATTGAACTGTGTTAATTATCTAGAACAACCTCGCCACATTCAGGACTCGTAGATCAGAGAAAAAAGTCCCGTATATTAGAAATCAGGTTGCAGTTAGTCTTTCATCTCAAACGCATAATGAAATAAATCGCATGTGTTACAAATATAATAAAACGACTTCAAAACAATTAAACTAATGATAAACACTTTTAATTTTAAGTTTCACTGATTTTGGATTGAATAAAATGTTTCTTTTTCATTTGCTTTTTTGTTAAATAAATATAGCAATAATTCGAATAAGTAATTCAACCCTATCAAAAGGCGTATCGTTATAATTATTGTTTTTTCCAGCTGACTATTTATGTTTGTAATGATAAATATAAAAACAATACACTTTTCAATAGGCACATGTCATCCGATTGTTTGAATGTGTGTCCCGTAGATTAGAATGAACATGTCCCGTAAATTAGACAAGCACTTATACACAGTTTGTTTTTAAGGATAATGGCTAAATCAAAGTCGCAAAGAATGAAGGAGTATCGGGCGAGACAAAAAGAGCAACTAGGGGCCCAAGCGTGGTTGAAAGAGAAAGGGATAAGGTCAAGGGTTGTTATACACCCACTGAATTACTAACGGAAGTCCAAAAGTCCAAAAGGCGTGAGAAGAATAGGAAGAATGCCAAAAAGTTCTACCTCAAGCAAAATCAATCTCATGACCTAATTCATGAACCAGCCTCTGAAAATCAAGCATGTTGCGGAGATGACAACGGAGTAAGTAGTACAACAAGAGGGTGTGTGTGTGTGGGGGGGGGGGGGGGGGGGGGGGGGGGGGGGTTGATGACATTGAACATGCCTTTTGCTGCATATGAACCTAAACTGAATAGAAGTAAGGGACCAAAGAAACGGCAGTCACGAGCACTAAAACGATCATATAAAAGGATTGAAACGCTGGAGGATCACAATGAAACTTTGAAGAGGAAATTAAAAAGCGCACAGAAACGCATACAGCGTTATGAGTTGGCCAAAGAAAAAGAAGCATCAACCCCGAAAAGCAAGACAGAGGCTTTGTTGAAGAGGGCTGGAATGCGGCCTAATGATGTATCAGAAGTAAGGAAGCAGTTGTTATATGCTGAATGCATTCATGAAAATATAAAACAAACAATGTCACAAAAATCCCCAACATGGCGGAAGATAATTACAGGTTTGTGTTTAAAAATACAGAGAACATCCCTTTAAATGACAATTTTATAACTTAATATGTACAGTTCCATCCCAGTAAAAAACATGTGGCTGTTGAGATACATTCTATCTGCGTTGGAATCTGAAGTAAAATATTAAAAACAATCAAATAAAAATAATTACAGAAACATATGAGAAAGTCGAAATATCAGTGTTCTTGTATGCGAATAGTCAATAAAATAATGGTATCGTCGAAATGTATCGAGGTCGCGTTGGCGGACAGGAAACTTGGTTAAGTGTTTTCATTATCTTTACCCTCTGGCGGCCGTTGTCACATCTGCAGGATACGATTTTTGATTTTTGTGTTGAATAAGTTGAACTTGCTCATAACGTCCACACACATTTTTACCCAGGATGCTTATAAACTGAATATCAGACTTTCCAGGCGTCAAATGTTTGTTTTTACTCGAGAGTATGCAACGCAGACATAATTGAAATTTCCTATCAGGTTATGGGTTAAAACTATACCGTATCTGTAATTTAATTTAAGAATGGTAAAACATGAACTACCAAATGTGTTTGATTGAACGCAGGGTTGGGGTACACATGAGACAATAGCCCAAAACAAGGACACTACCTATCGGCTCATACATGAACGTGGGTGTAAGGAACGACAACTCTGCGAAGGAGAGCTCCAGTGACAACACGGCTTGTACAGTAACGGTGTTTTATTGGTGTATTGTAAACCGTGAACAACCAAACTGTTCTATATAAGCGCGGGCCTACAATGGCTAAAAACAAGGGGCGCTACAGTGACTTTAGGGTATAATGACTCCTACCACTACACCACGGAATCGATTAGTAAAAAAATAACCCATCCAACTTGATTGTGCATTGTTATAAAATGACGTGAGGGCAGCTTACCTAACAACATCACAAATTGCATCATAAATTTGTTTAAAGTATAACCCTTTCCCACATGAAGCAAGTTGGAGATGGTTGAACATATTTGTTTTGCATCGTTTCGAAGCAATTCCGTACAACCCATATTAGGATGTCTCACGGTTAGATTTACTAGGACACTGGTCAATGAATTTGTTTAGCGTTTTGAACGCCAATCCGAATTCGTCTTACAATGATCACCAAACTCCATGCCGACTCGGAAATTGACTACTTTTGTGGAAAACGAGACGATGTTCGTCAATGTAATAGTCGACATTACCAACAGTATGTTCTACTTTTTATTGCAATAAAAACAATATCAATTAATTTCTTCTAATGATTTCAATCTGAAAGGGTAAAATTAGGAAGTTTCTTCAAGAATAAGTTAAAATGGAATGATATTCCTCGAGCATATTGAACTATCGCAGAAACACAATCCAATTGGTTACAAGGGTCACAGTCCAGTCTTTAGCTCCCTGTAAAATTGACGTATGACTTACCAGGGTCCAAAGAGCACCTTTTAAAGTACATTTATATACCTTAAATGATTTGAACATGTGACAGTTCAAGGTTTTTGATTATATGGGGTTTAACGCCGTTTTCAACAATGTTTCAGTCATATCACGGCGGCCAGTTCACCTACAGTTGTATTTTCTGGATTTCTTACACCAGTTATCCACACAACATTTTTTCCAAGTAACTCGCTGTTTTTCTACATAGACTGTTAGCCCATTTGTGGAAGACGAATGACGCTTGTCACAGTGACTTTTGTCAAACGTCGGAAATAATGTTGGCCGAGCTGGGGTTCGAACTCACAACCCCGCGTCGCTACCGACTGAACTGCCGGGTTCGGATCAAGTTGCAAGATATACAAAACAAGACAATCATCGATAACTTTACAAATAACAACTTTTATTGAAAAAAGAAATGTACATGGCCTTAAAGACATATATACAGTATTACTTAAGTTATGCCACACCCTTCATATGCCACACCCTTCAATTAAACTATGCAGTATATTCGACATGTGACAGAGAAATGACCAGTACAAATATATTATATTTGTACTGGTCATTTCTCTGTCACCTGTCGAATACGTCAAACTGATCAGTTGGTATACACATGTTTAGTGTTCAATGATTTAATCAGACAAGTGACTGCTGTTTGCTAAGTGTAACACTTTCCCACATACAACACATCTGTAGCAGACGACTTCGAACACACCTAGACAAAACTGTGGCAAATAACTGTAAGCGAAAGTATTATTATTAAATATAATTGAAATCATTGTGGCACATTATAAATTGCTCATTATGAATAATATTTCATTATGTCACAAATAAGTCAATAGCTGTCTGCTTAAAATACGTCAAATTGCGTTTGCAGATGGGAACTGGTTAATATGCGGAATATGCAGCATATGCTTATTAACCCAAACAGTTTAATACCGTTTGCAACCATTCTTTTATCATTTGTTGGGGTTCTCTGATTATGTTATAAGTAGTCCACATTGTGGACTCTGCGTAAAGTATCGAACCGGATCAGGCTAAGCATGCCGTGCAGGCTAATCCGGGCAGACACTTTTCGCCTTCTGTGGATTTTCTGTTTAGGGAATCACTACTCTATTCCCCTGAGACGGAATGTGTCGGCCCGGATTACCCTGCGCGGACTGCGAAGGCTGATCTGGGTCGATACATAACGCAGAGTCGATGGTGTTGGTTTTCTCGTTGAACTGCTCATACCATTCCTTTCATGCAACTATTCCTCCTATCATTGGTATGTGTTTGATAGGTCTGAGATCGCTATATAAATTTATTTCTATGCACGATGGCAATGTTACATATACATCATGAGTTAGTTGAATGAGCACGTGGTCTGGTTAACGTATTCATCATGTGAACGTTGACACTCATACGGAGGAATTAGGCAGAGATAGGCTAACGATCGGTTCAATCCAAACATGTTTAACTACATATCAGTACGGGGTTGCGCAGGCTGGTCAGATACAAAACTGATCGCAAAGCGGTCCAGCAAAAGGAAATCCCTTTAGTTGCATATACTGACAAAAACTAGAATGGTAACCCTACTAGTTATATGTTTACGTGATATTGTTAGGGCGAGTCCCAACTCACCAGATATATATTTGAACCCGGCTGACCACACATTACTTGCATATGCTTGCTTGAATATACCGCCTTGGTGGTGAAGTGGTAAAGCGTCCGCCACGGGTGCGGGAGGTCATGCGTTTGGTCCCCGGTCGGGTCACAAGGATAGTTATGGCTGCCCTCATTGGCACTCAGGGTTGCGGGGTTATCATTACGACGGACTTCCCTTTGTCATGAAACATGGACCAGTAGTACTGGTAACTTACCCAGGAAACACCGTGATGTAACCGAAACAGTGTTGAAAGCGGCGTGAAACACCAAACAATCAATCAATCAATTGCTTTAAGATGTTATCAACTCGTGTAGGTTTTGATTACACTGAGCATGTTGGCTCTACGATCTGCATTAACAGTGTTCAGACAGTGTTGCCAAATTGTACCCTTTCCCATGATCGGACATATATAATTACAAACTCTTATCTCAAAGATTATTCATGAACTACCTTTTCAATGAGACATGCATATTCATGAGGTTGTTATTAAGACGTGATAAGTGTCTCGTGTACCTGTAAATAAATTGTTACAGGTAATAATTACAATGACGTATAACTAACCATTTTAATGGTGATAATTCATACGTGTGCAAGAAACTGAATACCATTCCTATTCCTATCTGTTCTGTTCTGTTTATCGTGATACTCGCGGAATTTGACAAGACAATTAAAATGCACGTAATCCATACACAAGTTAATCTTAATTGAGCCGTTCCACGAGAAAACCAACAAGATTGACTCTGCGTAATATATCAGGCTAATCCGGACCGACACATTCCGTCTCAGGGGGATAACGATTCCTGCAACAAAACATCCACAGTAGGCGAAACGTGTATGTCCGAGTTAGCCTGCGCGGCATACTTAGGCTGATCTCGGACGATTCTTTACACAGAGTCCACAATGTTGGTTTTCCCGTGGGACGCCTCATTTGTGGAACTCAAATTGAACGACGATTGCAATCAGTTGACCATGATTACAACAGATGTCTGTTGTAGAAGTAACTGATAGCCTAATGCTGTTATAAACGAGTATATGACTAGATTGAGGCCAGTGAAGAACCTGGTTAGATCATGCAGAGGGAAGCAGACTTGTATGGGAATGCACTGATCGCAAATGAACGAAAGTCTTTTTCTCCCTAGGGAACTCCGACCTTTGGGAAGACGCTACATGGTCAGATCAACGTATTCATCGTTCAGTTATCCAAGCATCCTTAATGCAAACTGATAATGGGATTAAC
Organism: Serripes groenlandicus; assembly: GCA_031761405.1. NCBI lineage: Eukaryota > Metazoa > Mollusca > Bivalvia > Cardiida > Cardiidae > Serripes > Serripes groenlandicus. The sequence continues at coordinate 74,902,103 of JASEVX010000001.1, forward strand.
CAAAAGAACACTGTTTAAGTAAGCAATTAGAAAGTATTCCACCAATTCTTGGAGCCAAATCTATCTAAATGGGGTCTTCTTGGAACTACGTACAATGCAGACTGAGACGAGCATTGCCATGTCGCCTGTATTTAGCAGATTCATATCCAGACAATCTAGAGGTGTAGCCGACCTACACTCATTTCCACAGACCTTCATGTATCAACCCTTTCCCACCACATCTGCAGCAGTTGACTTTTGAAAACATCGTGACAAAAGGAAGAATATTTCAAAACGAGCAATTTCTCCTTTTTCCACAATGTTTTAACTTTGTTCAGTAATTATACCTAAAACGATAGAGATTTTCCATATTTTTAAGTAGACATTTTTATATTGGCTGTATGTAGGAAAGGTTTAATACGGAGATGCGACACAAGACCCCAAATCGTCAGACCTGACTCAATTCAAAATCTCTCTCGGTCGTTTTTCGTCTTGCCTTGGATAATTCTCTGACATAGAAACACTATCTAACAGTTTCTTAAGTTTGAAATGAGCCCGTCCGAGTAGGTAAGTGTTGACGTTTATGAACAGGGTGGGTCGGATGATCCTGTACAAATGCTTTATTTCATCAGATTCTACAACAAAATCATCGTGTACGTTATTTTTAAACGGGATATATCTTGATGAGACGGTGCGGGTGCACATGCTGATCTAGGTGTACACTGTTCACACAATCAAACTGGTACATTTTCTCACGGACGGGCTAAGAGGTCGTCTGAAACTTCTGTACCATACATCTGCTTTTGACAAGGAAGAGTCAAGCACTGCAGGAATTAGGAAAACCCGGAAAGCATCGCAGGAATACGTTTAGGTCTGTTTAACTCTTTCAGCGCCAAAGGCAATATTGAGGTTTTTGCAAACAATACTGATTCAGGCGAGTCAGCTCGTAACGAGCTGTCTCACCTGAAATCGGCATTGTTTGCCTTTTAGTTATCAAAATAGTCCAAACTGCTATTACATGAGAAACGGAGCCGCCCGATTTTGAACATGGAAGAGTCTACTTTAAACAATTCGGCGCTGAAAGAGTTAAGACAAAGTCCAAACTGACGGATGTGACTGATTTCAAAATGTCTCAGGGTCGTTTATCGTGTTACGTTGGCTCATTGACTAACATGAAAACAATAACTAACACTGAGTTACTATAGTTTTAACGAAATGTTCATACATCGTCTGATGCATCTATGTTATGCCATGGTCAGCAGGAATTATGAAACCATGGAAACTCGGTTTCAGAACGTTTTAGGTCCGTTCAAAGCTGACGGAACTACTTTTTGAAGAAATACGTATCTACGCCAGGCAGGAATATAGCTATCGAACGTCGATAACACTTATCCTGCTATACGTTTTATTTAGTAAGATTTACTAATCCCGCTTTACACGACTTTGAACACCATATTAGAACAATGTAGACTTAGATTCAACTTTACATTGGAGCACTTCAATAACAAAACGATTTCAATAATAAACATGAATTAAATTCCTCGAACACGAAGAGCGATGCACCAGATAGAGTAGGCCTTCCGCAGGTTGAGGGTTAAGACAATTCGACATACACACTATGTGAACAATATAGAACGTTTTATATACAATCCACCATTTTCAAGGAACGTCGATACTACTCTGTCGTCTGCAATAATAAGAGGTCTTCTTGTCTTCGCCCCAGTTCACTGAAATGGACAAATCACAATATTTATCGTCTGAATATGGACCGTTCCACGAAAAAAAATTGTTTATGGACACTGCGTTATGTATCGACCCAGATCAGCTTGCGCAGTCCGCGCAGTCTAATCCTGGCGACACATTCCGTCTCAGGGGAATAGAGGTATAGAGTTAATGATTCTCAAAACAGAAAATCCATAGGAGACGAAAAGTGTGTGCGCGGCTATACTTTACGCAGATACCAGAATGTTGGTTTTCTCGCGGAACGGCTCATATCAATATATCTGCGTAATGTATTGACCAGATCAGCCTGCGCTGTCCGCGCAGACTGATCCGGCCGACACATTCCGTCTAAGGGGGGATAGATAGAGTAGTGATTCCTGAAACAGAGAATCTACAGGAGGCGCAAAAAGTATGTCCGGGTACGCCTACGCGGCATGCTTAGGCTGATCCGGGTCGATACTTTACGCAGATACCAGAATGTTGGTTTTCTCGCGGAACGGCGCATATCAACAGTCGCGGGCTGTCAATCCAGGGGTTGTGAGTTCGAATCCCGGCTCGGCCAACTTTCTTTCCGACGATTGACAAAAGTCAACGCGACATGCGTCATTCGTCCTCCACCAATGGGCTAAGTCTATGTGGAAAAGCAGCCAGTTGCTTGGGAAGATTATTGTGTATGGACTACTGGTGTGAGAAATGCATGAGTAGGTGAACTGGCCGCCGTGATATAACTGAGAAATTGTTAAAATCGGCGTTAAACCCAATCAATCAATCAATCATATCAACAGGATAACTACTGTTGCATAATGCATTCAGAACAATATGCCAACAGACAGGATCGCTTACTTCTAAAACTCCTCTTATTCTGTAGCCATTTTTATTTTAAAACAAGAAAAATACACCTCATAATACTTTCTTTAAGGAGAATAGTAATAGAGAGTAAACAACCTATACATGTATAGGATGCGTTTATCACTAACATAATACAGACGACAATCGACGTCCGTGCTTCAGACGAGTTTATCCCTTTCCCCCCATATAGACGCTTTCTGACGCCTCTGCAGCAGACGGCTTTTGAAAATATTTTCAGTAATTAAACTTACATTTATAGAGCTTTTCTATGTTTTTGGCACACTGTTTTCAAAGTCGTCTGCTGCAGATTTGTTGCATGTGGGAAAGGGTTACTAGAAAATGCGGAAAAAAATAGAAATTCGTCGTAACGATTAATTTCTCTTTCCGCACATGTTTTGCAACTCTGTATCAAAGGTAACCTTTCTTCGGACTTTACACAGAGCAGACAACTGTTAAAATCAAATCAAGGTAAAGCAAATACAGCATGGCAACAAATATGAAATATAAGCCGGTTCAAAATATTGAGTGTAAGAGGCGCGTTGTTGTTGTTCACCAATGTACAGTAAACATACATCTGGTTACAATGATACATTCTAAGAGGTTCCAATGAACGAACAATGTGGTAACAATGTACCAACAATGTGGTAATAAGCTTGTTTGTAATTAAATCGTGTTACTTCACATGCAAAGACTCCAGGACTCGCATTAAATGTCAAATACCGACGGCGGCCTTGAGTATAATGCCAGCGAATCTATGTCTGTTTATCGTGGCTGTTTTCTTAACATTTGAGCCGTTCCATCAACATTATGGACTCTTCGTAATGTATCCACCAAGATCAGGCTGCGCATTCCGCGAAGGATAATCCGGGCCGACAAATTCCGTCTCAGGGGGATAGAGGTATAGATAAATGATTCATGAAACAGAAAATCCACAGGAGGCGAAAATTGTCTTTCCGAGTTAGCCTGCGCGGCATACTAAGGCTGATCCGGGACGATACTTTATGTAGAGTCCACAACGTTGGTTTCTCGCGGGACGGATCATTTATCTTTCTCTCTGGTTTATTACACCTGCCTGACATTTTGGTACGTACGAACACCTTAGATTATTTACCGACCTATAGTCTCGTACCCGGCGTACTGCAGTATAAAGTACGTCTGGCATGAACCAACAAATAGCTATCGAATATTCAGTAAATAAGTAAATAAACAATTTATTTAGAACACTTTACAGTGAACCAATAACCCTTGATGGTTCGAATAAATAACTAGATAATGAAACAAACCACTTTCGGAGTTTGAAAGGTTAAAAGGGAGTTTGTCTACAAAGACAATGTTTCTTTAGCATTTTGCCTGCTACACCATGTTCAAAGGGCAATGCCATTATTGAGGACCGATATTGTTATGTTAGAGGTAAGTAATCCTATACTTACCAAGTTATTGCTAAAAATCACGCAATACACCGCCAATAATAACAATATACTTAGTATAATTCGATGGTGCAATCATTTCCTAGCTACCTGGGTGTCAAACCAGTTCTCACGTAGACACTTGTATAATGCCATGAAATATATACGATGCGACTTTGTTTGATAACAATGGTACACGAACATTCTGACGTGGTTGCAAAAGATGGTTTTGAGACCATGATAGACTGGAGTAACTTATCACAAAAAAGAGCAATTTAAACAAGATCACGCCAGTCGTTATTACACTTCCAATAGTCTTTATGTTACTCTTTCAATTTCAGATGTTTTCAAAGCAGACGACTCTGAAATCAATTCAGACAAATGTTAAAACAAAGTGGACCACGTCAAACGAAACTCTACCGCCTGGACAAGCAAACGTCAAGATCAGCCTGCACATTGATACAATCTGAGCATGATCTTTGCTCTTCGCAATCCATTCTTAGTTTATCGGACGAGTGTGGAGAGAACAAATCAGCAAAAGCTAACGAGTATGCAATTTAACCCAGAAACAGACACTTTCTGACGTCTCTGCAGCAGACGGCATTTGAAAACATTTTGACGAGAGGAAAAAATACTCACAATGAGCAATTTCTCCTTTTGCCTCAAAGTTTTCAAATTTATTCAATACTGTTTTTTTTTCTATTTAAAGAGAATGTCCATATTTTCGATTAACCCTTTCCCACATATAGACGTTCTGCAGCAGACGACTTTTGAAAACCTTGCGACAATAGGAGAAATTTCTCTATTTGCCTCAATATTTTCAACTTTTCTCAGTAATTCAACCTTCATTTATAGAGGCTTTTGTCTAGGTATTTTCAAAGTCATCTGCTGCAGATGTGTTGTATATGTGAAAGAGTTAACTTTCTACAGTCGTCTGCCGCAGATTTACTGTATGCGGGTCAGTCCTTCCATTTCAATTGGTCGGTATTCGTGTGACGTTGCTCCCCCACTGAGAACCTTACTTGCTAGTGTGACCATGTTCATGCCCCAGAGGATGCTCCACACCCAGCCCACGATGACTATAAAGGTGACCATTTGGAGGAATGCGGAGAGGAGGTTCAAAAAGAAGGCTTTTACCCGAGTGTCTATGTTCGTGGGGGCTCCACACAACACTGAGAATGCGGAAATAAATGTACCTGGAAATAGACAAAAAATAAAATTCAATGATTGATTGATTAGAACGCGGTTTTCTATAACAGTCCAGTTATATCGCGGTGACCAGTTCAACTAACAGGGGCGTAGCTCCCTTAAGGCACTGTAGGCCTACACATTTTTTCTCAAAATGCCCCAAAATACACCTGCGGCGATAGACATCTGCGTAATGTATCGACCAGATCAGCCTGCGCTGTCCGCGCAGACTGATCCGGCCGACACATTCCGTCTTAGGGGGATAGATGTATAGAGTAGTTATTCCTGAAACAGAAAATCCACAGGAGGCGAAAAGTGTCTATCCGGGTAGGCCTGTGTGGTATTCTTAGGCTGATCCGGGTCGATACTTTACGCAGAGTCCACAATGTTGATTTTCTCACGTGAAGGCCTACACATTGATTATTGCAAAGCTACGCTCCTGAATAATGTTGTATTTCCTGATTATTTCGGAACAGTACTCTACACAACATTATTCCTTACGTTAGAGACTGGCTACCTATCCACATAGATATATTAACTTGTGAGTGGAAGACTATGACTAAGTCAATATGTGTTGAAAGCTTCTACACAATATGTGTGTTTGATATGTTAATAAGTGCAGATCCAGCTAAAGCTGCGAAAGCATAGGTTTATTTTCTGATGCTCCTTTTTCGCAATTACCGTATGGTATGTTTTCGTCTTTACGACTCGAATATTTATACAATCGTGTGGAAGCTTATTTGATCAAAGGCGTCTGAATTTTAATTTACCTTGTATAGATACTACACATAGTCTCTCTATATATTATTATCATCCTATGCTGAAATAATAAGACCATAATTTAGTCGTTCGAGAAAATTCGGGGAATCCCACACGTGAACGTGTTACTACAAATATCATCTCTATATCGTTTTTATAATTATGATAAAATAAAATATATTATTATACTATATTAACCAAAAAGACGCTATTTAAAGTAACACGGTCCTGGGTGGGATTCCCCAAATATTCCCCAAATATTTACGGTCTTTATTAGTAGACAAGAGACTATTTGTAGTATCTTAACGAGGTTCCCAATGTTTCATTAAATGAAAACTCGCACGCCTGTGATTTTATGCATAACATACAAATACCTGTTCTTTTCGTGTAAATATTCTGTGTGTATAAAAAAGTTCATAGTGAATAAAAGCATCATAAATACTTCCTGTTGCTTCATGTTAGTACAATTTAATAAACATTTTAGACAACCTATCTAACATTTCCCTTGTCCAAGCCGGAATTAAAATTCATTACAGACTAAATAAGCTCTGCTTGCAAATAATTACGTGAATCATCATGTAAGCATCGGCTCAGAATAAACAACTATGCAATAGGTGTACTTCGAATGATGAACCGCTAAATGGGCATTCATTTCGGTCTTTACTGTTGGCTCAATGTCCCAAGTTGATATATAGCTATGGTTATTTGTTTTTATAGTAAATACGTTTTAATTAATCTCAGAACTAACATTATGTAGAACAATTAACTTTATAATGCGCGACATTCTGCGAAAACGAACCGTATGGCACTTGCGACAGTTTAAACCCAGATCAGCAATCGTATCCGAGCAGTTTGAACTTGCTCTGTACATTTAAGCATATATTCATAGACGATATTTGGACCTTAAACCATAGGTCCGCAGGCAGAAATTTGTTCTCTGAATAATAACTAAGCTTGGGTTGGTTTTCGGAGATCATCGCGTTTGTTTATTATCGCGATACCATGTTGATACCCAGTGCTATTTCTAACTAAATCAGCAATAAAATGCAATAAATTATATCATACTATTATACTATCATGTTTGTAATCTGAGATTCACATAAAATATATATCCTTATGTATATGTGATTTTAACCACGATTTTATTTTTAAACTTTGGTAAGATTAACAATTGATTCCGTTAATTCTTTGGATAAAAGAGAGACCGAGGTTCGCCATATCGTTCCGGTACATTTGCGCTAACTACTTAAGTAAAATGTATAATTTATCTAGGAACTACTGCAGTATTCTGTTAAATTTAAAGTATAAAACCGAAATATGAGCAGTGCTTCAGGAACATAGTTATTACAGTATGTATCACAAGTGCATCTAAAGTTTGTTTGTATTGTTGGGGTTTTACGCCGTTTTCAACATTATTTCAGTTATACCATGGCGACATAATGACCTGCGTATCCAGCCTGTCGAAATATATTTTAAATTAATAATACACCCCCTAGTACATGAAATATACTTAAGCTAATAACTGCTGGGTAGTTCAGAAACCGTTCAGTCTGCACGAACGCTCGTATTGATCGATCTTCATTGTTTGCCAGTTCCCTACTATTGACGCTTGCGATTGATAATGGCCAATTTCTCACGTTTCACACAAACTGTCATTTGTATCAAGCCCTTATTGAAATGAATATACATCTGTAATTGACAAGCAGTAGATAATCGTTGGGTTTCAGGCGATTCGTACTGATAAGCAAATATTTGGGCACAAAAAAGCATCTTGTCTCATTAAACAACAACTCACATTCTACATGTATGTTTGAAGCAAGTAAAAATACAATTGTATCTAAAGGCAAGGGATGCAACCAATACGAGATCAGAACTGTATCCTACAAAACGATACAGTTCATTTAAATCGATCCACGGATGGAAGTCAATGAGCGGTGCTGTGCGAAAACCAACCTTAAGGCTTTTGCGACCAGTGAAGATCCAGTTCAGTCAGCCCAAACACGCAGTGTGATCTGGCTGTTTACTGCTCGCTCCTTAGACATAGAAGGTTTAACATACTTACAGACAGTATTTATTATGTCAAAAGGAAGCAATTCGGATCGGAGCACCGGGCAGACAATTCTTTTTTCCATGAGATGTTAGATGAATTCAAATGACTAAAATGGTCTCCCATTGGACAATAATGATTGTATTGAAAGTTGAAAGTGTTTAAAATAAAGTTGAGTACTCTCGGACTGATTTGTAATCAAGACATTGTTTGCTATATTGACAACCTATTAGACATTTTCATAACAATTTTTTTTTACTGACATTGAAAGTAAAATTCACTGCGGAATAAGGGTCATAGCTCAAGGAAGATGAATATGTGAGTTTTTTGGGTTTTCTTGAAAGTTTTAAGAATGGACTTTAATTGAATATAGGTTTCTGGGTAATTTGGGTTTTTGGGAAAGAGCCATAGCCCAAAACGCTATAATGGTCGCCTACGGAAAATTAATTGCTTCAATCTGACTATTAGGATCTTTTAAAATGGATGCGCAGGCAGCTCATTTAAGACACGTGTTATAGTTATGTTAAAATTGGTCAGCCTTAAGCACCGCCAAAATGACGATTGTTGTTAACAACACTCATATGAAGCTGTACACGTTAAGATTATTTCAAAAGCGTGCAACAAAAGAACAAAACGATAGAAACAAGGGGTAATGAATTGGCCGCGTTTCAGATTTGAAAAGAAAAAATGAATGAAGTTGAAGGTAAAAAGAGAACTCTCTCTTTCTCTTCTGTGATAAAAAAATGTTCTAGCAGATAATAACACATCTGTTTTCATATTCAAGCCAGGGTATAGCTAAAGCTACAAAAGTGTGTATGTGCGCTTTGATAACGTTTATCACTGTTCACACACGTGCTGTCTAATCAGCCCTGGGTTCAATGCAGTTATATAGTTGCAAACGGTAGCTAATCCAACAACAACAAAAAACAGCTTTGTTTACGTCTGGTACGAAACGTTACAAATCGTTAGCTACCAAACTGATACACTGAACGCAATACAGACGTAACATAACTGCAGTTTATATGGCAAAATTATACTACTAGGGACAGTGATCAGACTGAGCGATTTTACAGACGAATCAAAGGTTAAGGATGTTCACGCGTTCAATTCTAGATATTCCGATGGGTCTTAACCCTTTCAGCGCCGAATTGTTTCAAGTAGACTCGGACGACTCTATTTTCATGTTATATGATTTTTGGAATATTTTCATAACTCACAGCCAAACAATGCAGATTTCAGGTGAGACAGCTCGTTACGAGCTGACTCACCTGAATCTGAATTGTTTGCAAAAAGCTTAATATTGCCTTTGGCGCTGAAAAGAGTTAAATTGAATAAACAAAATAACCTGTTTTCTCTATAAAAGTGTTCCCTTTTAGATAAATGATGTTTTATTCACAGTGTGAAACATTTCAGACAATTTGCAGGTAGTTCCTTTGTCTATCTATGTCACGAACAACTCGTTAATAGCGAATCCGCTGATATTCACTATGAAAATATTTCAGGATTTTTTATTTTCTTCTTCAGAACTAGAAAACGTATTTGTTGTTTGTTTTTCAAACCCTTTGAGATTACATCAATGAAAACACAGACATCGCTTGTATGTCATCATCGTTTGTTTTGAATAATAGTCGGGCCCCAAAACTATAAACATCTTAAAACGATATATTTGCTCAGAAATTAGCTCTACGCTCTAAATATTATAGATTGGTCAACTTCCAAAATGAATTTACTTCAGAACAATCAGTGCTAGAACACACATTCTGAGCAAAGAGGAAACGTTTATAGTTTTGAGCCTGCTTCAGAAAGCAGCCTGTCTCTAATGAGAGTCGACGTAGAATAATGGGCATTCAAAATGGTGTCCATTGGTTAAATATAATGTCCATTACATTGTTCAATAACTTCATGACTCATAGCGCTGGTATCGAGCAGACAGTGCATTTTCACAGGCTTATATGCATCTACACCGGTTGAAAAAGTTCGATTGCATATTTGTTGGCATCGATTCTGATTTAGAAGGTCAATATACATGTTTACAAATAAATCAACTTCGTGATCCGAAATCTTACGTTCCATCATTGCCTGCAAAATGATGTTTTATAAATGTGATATCTATTTCAGAATGAAGAAAAAACCAGCTTGAGGTTTTCTAATATTAACTATCATACGGTGTGCCAAGTAAACAATTATTGTTGCTGATTAATCGTGATATATGGAACATAGACGACTGTCATAATTATAGTTTGTACCAGTGATCGGTGACAGTAATGTGTCTTCGTTACAGTGAACGTTATAACACAATATACGTCAAACGAAGTCAAGGAAAGCCAGGGGAAATCGGCCTCCTCGGCATGCAACACGCACATTATCATGGCCCATAGTCACAACTCGAGGGCATGGCTTGAAACGGTTGTAACTAAAAACCTATTTTGAAAACCCTGGTTTAGGGGCAATTTTGACCTCTTTGTAAACAATGCAAATTTAGGTGCCATTGTTTACCAAGTAAAATGAGTTAACGCTTATAAAGACTTTATTGCGAGGTGATTAACTTTGGTAAAAAATACCAATTTAAGTTACAACCGTTTACGCCAAGCCCTCGAAATGATCTCATTATGTTATATAATTTTAAGCCGATCCACGGAAGCTCAGTCGGTGGCGATTATGGCTGTCAATCCATGGGTGGTGAGTTCGAACCCGAACTAGCATTTAGACTGACGTTTGATAAAAGGCATTGCGACAAACGTCATTCGTTTGCCATCAATGGGCTAACAGTCTATATGGAAAAGCAGCCAGTTGTTTTGAAGGACTGTTGTGTGGATAATTAATCTGAGAAAGCAAGGAAACACATTGGTGGGTGAACTGACCAAAGTTATATGACTGGAAAATGGTTGAAAATGGCGTTAAACCATACTTAACCAACCATTCTAACTATTGATATATTAAGAAACACATTTTATAGGCTAATCCATGTAATTAAGTTAATAAGAAATTGTAAAAATGTGTGACTTTGAAACAAGTTGAAAAGGGGCCTGCCTATAAGCCGGGTGTTCCAGGCTTGCGCGGTCGATAATCCAGATAATGAAGCATTTTTAGCCGTTAATTATTGTCCTGAAAAAGATTCGATCGAAAACTGCGGATAAGCTCTGAAATCCACGTTAATTTCAGATGTCGTTCATAAATGTATCAAACATATGAGAAGTAATTCGCTTTCCGCTAGAGTGATACAAGTAGGCATTAGATTACTTCGTTGGGGCTTAACTATTTCCCACATATAGAAGCTTTCTGACGGTTGTGCAGCAGACGACTTTTGAAAACATTGTGACAAAAGCAGAAATTGCTCAAAACGAGCAATTTCTCCTTTTGTCACATAGTTTTCAACTTTTTTTAATAATTAAACCCTTATCTATGGAGATTTTTAGTCTTTGCCAATATGTTTTTGAAGTCGTCTGCAACATATTTGCTGTATATTGGAAAGGATTAACTCCGTTTACAAACATGTTATCAATCATATCAATGCAGTCAGTTTACATATTCATGTGTCTCTCGTCTCTCTCACACCAGCATTCCAGATCGCAGCCTTCCAAATCACTTCTCTGCATTTCCACATTGACTTTTCGCACATTGATGGATATGGAATGATGTATGTCGCATCGACTTTTGTCAAACGTTTGGAAGATTGTTGGCCGAGCTGGGGTAATCATGCATGTTTTACCTGGCAATCATGTATCTCTGCCCGTCTTGAATACATTAGAGTAGATGGTTAAACAGCATAGTACTGATAGCGTAGTTGAGAACAACAGTTTCAGAACTCGACGTTAATTATTTATTGGTTCTATTCTTATACCAGGCATACTTTTTCTTTTCTTTCTAAATATATTTATATAAGTCACAATCAGCATTTTTTTTCTTTTCTCTTTTCAGAACATTTCAATTGGTCAGTCATAATAATTCTCCTTCAATTGTTCCAGTCTAGTATATATAATCTTGTCCGCAAATGCACAATGTATCATACAAAAACATCTTTTTAATTTTGTACCATTTAAATTCGGAAAAATAGAGCACTAGTGAATTAGCATGTTTACTTAAATCTCAAAGCATACGAAAGAGTTTATCATTATAAAACATATAATTAAAAGAGACATTCCGTTTTAGGGGTTCGAACCCTTTACCTTCGTATTGGTAACAACATGCTTTAATTTGAACATGAAAGTTTACTGTCGAAATTTACCTTTGTCTAGAAAATTAATATAAATTTGGTTTAAAACTGCAATCAGGAGTGTTCTGTTTATTTCGTTAGCCTTATTCCGTGTTTACTTTAAATGTTGTTTTGTAAAAAAACGATCAGTACATATGTTAGCAGCAATGTATCCCGGGCGCATTATCATTTTGAATTTGTGTTGCATGGCTTTTTCAACCATATGTGACGGTGTGTCCTTACTAGTCAACAAAACGGCTGTTTTGGGTGCATTGACCACGACGTGACCAGTGTGGTCATACACTGTTTGTATACTTTTAGATACTGTCGGACCTTTTTTATTTTGGAATATGAAGCAGTTTCAACGGTAAATATATAAACCTATCTTTACACGAGAAAACATTTCTTTAATTAATTACTTTTGTCTATTATCTTTGAAAGTGATGCTTAATATTTGCCAAGGGTTTTGAACAGTCAGACCGGATTCACACTCGATTTTTTCTTTTGTCTGTTAAAATAAGTTAGAATTTCTTAAATTTCAAATCAAGAAATTCAACGTATGGTTATCTTTCGTGAGATAATGGAGGGGTTAAACTTCATAAACTCCGCTTGTTTAGGTCAGATGACAGGCCGTATCTTATCTTCAGCCATAAATCACGTATGAATTTAAATACCAGTCAACCAGCTGGAAAAATGGAAACATTCGCGAAATGCGCTTAGCAAAATGAGGCCTCTTCCAAATACATATCTGCAGAAGACAACTTTGAAAATAATTGTGCCGAAATATGGAAAATATCTATGCCGAAATATGGAAAATCTCTATAAATGAAGGATTAATAATCAAATAGAGTTAAAAACATTGTTAGAAAAGGAAAAAATGCTCAAGGTGAGCAATGTCCTTTTCTTTCCACAATATTTTCAAAAGTCGTCTGTTTCAACCGCGTCAAAAGTCGTCATCATGAGAAATATCTTCGTTGGGCACAATGTCTTCAAAAGTCGTCTGCTTCAACCGCGTCAAAAAGCTAAATCAAGCGGAAAACGGTTATGCTTGCATGCCTTGATGTTTCAATGACCGTTGGTTTACATTTTGTCATAAGGCACTAAACTTTATTGAATTTAGTTGTTTGTGAAATGATGCTTCACGCCGTTTTCAACAATATAACCTGATCGCAAGGCATCAGTTGCAACTCTATCGTCAACCTGAGAAATCAATACGACCAATACGCTTATACGACCAATACGACTAATACAACCAATACGACAAATGCGAAGAATACGACCAATACGCTTATACGACTAATACGACAAATACGACATACACGCTAATACGACCAATACAACCAATACGATAATACAACTTATACGACCAATACGACAAACACGCTAATACGACCAATACTACTAATACGACCAATACGAATAGTGTGACCAATACGACTAATACGACCAATACGGCCAATATTACTAATACGACCAGTAGACCAATACGACCAACACAATCAATACGCTAATACGACCAATAGGACCAATACGCTAAAACGACCAATACGACCATTACAACCAAACAACCATTACAACCAATACGACCGATACAACCAATACGACCAATACGACTAATGCGATCAATACGATCAATACGACCGATACGACCAATACGACCAATACGCTAATACTACCTATACGCTAATACGACCAATACACTTATACGATCAATACGACCAATACGACTAATGCGATCAATACGATCAATACGACCGATACGACCAATACGCTAATACTACCTATACGCTAATATGACCAATACACTTATACGACCAATACGACTAATGCGACCAATACGACCAATACGCTAATACGACAAATACGCTTATACGACCAATACAACCAATACGACTGCTACGACCAACACGCTAATAAAACCTATACAACCAATACGACCACAACACGCTTATACGACCAATACGACCAATACGACTAATACGACCACAACACGCTTATACGACCATACGACAAATACGACTAATGCGACCAATACGACCAATATTACTAATACGACCAATACGCTAATACGATCAATAGGACCAATACGCTAATACGACCAATAGGACTATTAAACCAATACGACCAATACGACGTATGCGACAAATACGACCAAAACGACTAATACGCTAATACAACCAATACGCTTATACGACCAATACGCTTATACGACAAGTACGCTAATACGACCAATACGACAAATACGCTAATACGACCAATACAACCTCTACGACCACTACGACTTATACGACCAATACGACTAATACAACCAATATGACTAATACGAACAATACGACCAATACCACTAATACGACTTATACCACTAATACAACTAATACGACTTATACGACCAATATGACTAATACGACCATTACGAATAAAACGACTAATACGAATAATACGACCAATACGACTAATTCGACCAATACGATAAATACGACTAATACGACTAATACGACTAATACGACTACGACTAATACGACTAATAAGACCAATACGACCAATTCAGACCCGACCGGGAATCGAACGATCAATCAGAAACTTCATCACAAACAAATTAAGTGGGTTTACTTCATTGGATAATGGAACTTGTAGGCCTACATTTGTAAATGAACGTAGAGTTGTTAGGGGATCACTTCAAGTTTATTTCCTTTTAATAACATCCAATGGAATATATAGGCCACTTCAAACTCGATCATATATATGAGCCGTTCCACGAGAAAACCAACATTATGGACACTACGTAATGTATCGACCCAGATCAGCCTCGACCGACATATTCCGTCTCTGGGGGATAGTGGTATAGAGTAATGTTTTCTGAAACAGACATTTCACATGTCCGGTTTAGCCTTCGCGGCATGCTTAGGCTGATCCGGGTCGATACATTGCGCAGAGTCCACACTGTTGGTTTTCTCGTGGAATGGCTCATAAGAAAAACTAAAACGCCTCTAAGTAATCTATCTGAGTCGTTATATATCGTTATTGACACCATATTCAAAATTTCTGATGTCTGTTAATTTGCTTGATTGGTCCCGCTTTACCCGAAAGAAGATTTGAATTGTGTTTAACGCCGCTTTCAACATGTATTCAGTTATAGTATTCCTTACCTGGATAAGTTACCATCACTACGGGTCCATTTATCCTGACACCAGCCTGTCAGTTGTGGATCTAATAGCTCATTCATGAGCCATATGTTCAATCTATGTTATAACTCGGTTGGGGATCGAATCCACGATCACCGCACCAGAGGCGGACCGCCTACCACAATACAACCGAGGCGTTCTGTTTAACAAAGGGTAGTCATTATTCAGAGGTATAAACATAACCAGCAATGTCAGCGGAGTTCATGAGAAAGTACTAGAGAGGATACGCGGACTAATTTAATGTTGATATTGTAATAATAAATTCCACATTAGGGACTGACGCCAGTCTATTATTTCATTCAATGAATATCGTTAACTATCATGTGAGAAGCATTCCTCACATACTTGTGTTAATAGAATGAATGAGGAGAAGCTTCAATCTGACAGAGTGACTGATGAAACCTACAAGTGGATATAAAACATATTGTTGCACTTGGCGGGTGGACCTAGCAGCTTAATAATTACTGGCAAAGTGGAGTCTTGATAACCTGAGGTCGACATGAACCCGTAAATATCGAGTTATCGACGTTTTCGAGCTATCCCTCAATATCATGCGATATGCATTTAATTTTTTTTGAGCTTCGAAATTAATTTATACTTATATGCTTTTTATCAAGAAAAACAGAACAGCAGCAGTCCTCTGATTGATCGTTCGATCAATTGGAACTTCTGCTACGCTGTTTTCAATAGACAGCTCCGTTCCAAGGATTCGTTCGAGTTAAAACGATTCGAATTATCCCATGTTCGAGTTATCGCGAGTGCACTTTACCTTATATCACATTAGAATCGATCGGTCAATAAATAATGTATAACATGTAACACTATTTATAAATCTTAAAAGAGAAACATATCGATCATGTTTCGCTATAACCCTTTCCCTCATATAGACGCTTTCTGACGCCTCTACAGCAGACGGCTTTTTGAAAACATAGTGACAAAAGAAGAAATTGCACAAAACGTGCAATTTCTCCTTTTGCCACAATGTTTTCCATTTGTTGTCATAGGTTATCCATTCAACTATGGAGATTTTCTATGTTTTGACAAAATACGTTTAAAGTCGTCTGCTGCAGAATTGTCGTATGAGGGAAAGGGTTAAAACGATCGATTGGTGCAAGTATATCATATCTGCGACGTCACAACACTTCGTTTTGAAAGTTTCTAACGGAATCAGCTTGTAATGCGTTTATTTACAACAAAAATACAACATTTTATATTCAAATAGAAAGCAAATAGAGCTAAAAGCATTCCGTCCTGTTTCATAAATCTATTAATTAACTTTCCAATCGCAAAATTGTAATTGAGCCGCACTCTGCGAACAGCAACCAAAAGTCATTTTCGAATCGTGTAGAACCATATCAGCCAGCGCATGCGCCATGCAGTATGATCCGGGTCTGCACTATTCGTAAAGGAAGCATATCATGATCCCATGGTATACAGTGTACATGTATATCACACAGTGTGACTGTGAACAGTTGTCTTTTTCTACACTTGTCGAAAGTCCTCTATTAAAGGTGCTGTTCTCCAGATTATAGATAGTATAGACAAAGTTTTAAAACAAAAAAGTTGTCTGCAAATATTAGAATCATAATTCTGGGATAAAATTAGAGTAATAATTTCACTTTCCAGTACAATAAACATCTAAATATTGATCGTTCATGCTTTATCTTTACTTGTTAGACATAACCAGTAACCCAAACTGTGTACATGTTCATGACTTTCAATTAACTGTTTTTCAACATTTATTGCTAAAATAGTTTTGAACTATTTGTATTACTTAACTTATTGCCACTTTTAGCAATATTTGTAGAAGCTTCAACAATTCAAATTAGTTATCTCCATCTTTAAGATTGGTTTGTGTAGAGAACTCTTCGATTAACCCTTTTCCAACATAAAACAAATCTGCAGCAAGAGATATAGACTTGATATCATCTAGGCAAAAGAAAAGTATGTTAAGTCACCTCAACAGAAATTATAGAGTTGAAAACATTTGGGCAAATGAAGAAATTAATCATTTCCTTATGCAACAATGTTTTCAAAGATTGTCTGATGCAGTTATTTCGAAATTAGCCCGCAAGTGGGAGCGGGTTATAGTTTATGGTCATAATAAGGAAACTACACTGCTAGAAATCGGTTATAAATTACTGATATGACAGGTTAGTTCTTTATGTATCCATCATAAACGTTGTGAAAGGAGTGCATCACGCTGGTTTTTCTCGATAATCCATTATAAATCTCTTTGATGTATTTCAAGGCATATCTTTATTATCAAGAAAGTGTGAAATGCATAATTCAACAAATGAAGTGAGTATTTTAATCGATTTTTGTAGTGGAGTGTGGCCAATCATTCCAATTCTTTATTTTGCTATCGTCGTAATAACTTTGTCAGGCGAAACAGGGGTTATAAAGTCCCCTCTTTAACAGGAGCGTAGCTTGGCAATAATCAACGTGTAGGCCGTCTCGTAAGAAAATCAACATTGTGGACTCTACGTAAAGTATCAACCCGGATCAGCCTAAGCATGCCACACAAGCGTACCCGGATATACACTTTTCGCCTCCTTTAGACAGAATGTGTCGGCCGGATCAGTCTGCGCGGACAGTGCAGGCTGATTTGGTCGTTACATTACGCAGATGTATATCGTCGCAGCTGCATTTTGGGTCATTTTTAGAAAAAATGTGTAGGCACGTGCCCACAGTGCCTAAAGGGAGCTACGCCCCTGTTTAAGAGAACTATGAAATGTGTCAATTCCAGCTTTGTGCTTCTTAAACTGGGTTATCTCCCCGTTCTTACACAGTTTGCTTGAGTGGTGTTTTTCATCGCTTTCAACATTGTTTCAGTTATATCAGGCGATTCCCAGTCCCTTTACTCCGACACCAGCATGATTTACGCTCTTTCCATTGATTAAATATACAGTGACGGTAGTTTAGGTGAGTAAGAACAAAGAGAGAGGAGAGCACTTATATCCACTGTGGCACTGATGGTTCCACCTTCAATGTCACATTATTTAACCCTTTCCCTCATATAGACGCTTTCTGACGCCTCTGCAGCAGACGACTTTCTGAAAACATAGTGACAAAAGAAGAAATTGCACAAAACGTGCAATTTCTCCTTTTGCCACAATGTTTTCAACTTTTTGTCAAAGGTTATCCATTCAATTATGGAGATTTTGTAAGTTTTGACAAAATACGTTCAAAGTCGTCTGCTGCAGAATTGTCGTATGAGGGAAAGGGTTAACTATACATTCAGTAATCCCACGTTAACGTTTAGTAAAATTAAGGTTGACAGGGTTTTATCTCCAGTTAGTAAAATTAAGGCTGACAGGGTTTTATCTCCAGTTAGTAAAATTAAGGTTGACAGGGTTTTATCTCCAGTTAGTAAAATTAAGGCTGACAGGGTTTTATCTCCAGTTAGTAAAATTAAGGCTGCCAGGGTTTTATCTCCAGTTAGTAAAATTAAGGTTGACAGGGTTTTATCTCCAGTTAGTAAAATTAAGGTTGACAGGGTTTTATCTCCAGTTAGTAAAATTAAGGCTGACAGGGTTTTATCTCCAGTTAGTAAAATTAAGGCTGACAGGGTTTTATCTCCAGTTAGTAAAATTAAGGTTGACAGGGTTTTATCTCCAGTTAGTAAAATTAAGGCTGACAGGGTTTTATCTCCAGTTAGTAAAATTAAGATTGACAGGGTTTTATCTCCAGTCTACGTTTAGTAAAATCAAGATTGACATACGGTTTAATCTCCAGTCAACGTTTTGTAAATTAAAAGTGAATATATTAATCTAGACACATGTTAATTATAGGTACATCTAATAACTTTAATTTGTATTGCCAGTCAATGTTTTGTTAAATCTGCTGTTTTTTAAAATTACCAATTTACGTTTTGTTTAAGTTTAATCTATTTATGTCGCTTTTGGCGAAATGATGTCCTCAGCGTTTTCGTAACAACTAACGCTCCCTTTCCCACATACAGACGCTTTCTGATGCCTTTGAAGAAGACGAATTATGAAGTAAAAAAATGGCAAATGGAGAAACAGCTCATGACGAGCAATTTCTCCATTACCACAATATTTTCAACCGTATTCAATTCGTATACTTTCATTTTTAAAGATTTCCTATTTTTGTTATAAAGGCTCATCCGAGAATTTACTATTTACAGATGCATCGAGACAACCAATCACCTGACGTTCATGTGAGATTAACAAAGCGTACACATGTACTTATAAGAAAAATGCACAATTAATGAGCAATTTCTCCCTTTTGTTTTTTAATGTTTTTTTCAAAATTTGCGCTTTCATTTATTGCATATTTGTTTTTAAGTTCTCTATTGCAAATTTGATATATGTGGGGAATGGGGATTACAAAATAGCTATATTGGTATTTTAAGTTGGATTATTGTTCCCAAATATGGTATAACAGACTTGTTTTCGCTGTTTGTATTTACAAAAATGTACCCAGGTTGTTTTCCTTGGTGTAGTTCAACAGAATCAAAGCTAAAACCTGTTTGTATGATAAATTACAATATGAGACGTCTCGCGAGAAAACGAACAGTATCAACTCTGCGTAAAGTGTCGAACCTGATCAGCCTAAGCATGCCGCGTAGGCTAACCCGGACAGACACTTTTCGCATCCTGTTGATTTTCTGGTTCATGAATCATAACTCTATACCTCTTTCCCCCTGAGATGGAATATGTCGGCCCGGATTAGGCTGCGCGGACTGCGCAGGCTGATCTTGGTCGATACATTACGCAGAGGTCATAATGTTCGACGGCTGTTTTTGTTTTTTCGAACAATATGAAAAGGAATACTGAAAATGAAATATTTATATGTTTAATAAATATATGACATGTAACGCCTAACACTCAACTCTGTCAACAATGCGGGAAAAGAAGAAATTAGTTTAAAATCATCAATATCTCATTTTCTCCCATTGTGTTCAATACTGTTACAAAAATAAACCTCCTATTGTCTTTATTCACATTTTCTTCTGACTTTTTTTAAAAAAAGCAAACGACTGAATGTGAGATAACACAGGTCCTTTCATCAGGTAGAATATAAATAATCTAGGACAAACCCAGTCATAGAGAAGATCATCGTTCAAATTCAAAGTTATCATTCCTAACTGTTGACATGACTTCCGGTGTGCTATCTTTTAAGTTCCGGTTCCGGTAGAGATAAGGTTTATGTTAGCCGTTAAAAGTAATGTATCAGCCTCTTAACGATCCTTGAAAAAACTCTTTTATGTAATTTTCATTACTTTTTAATATCAATTATACCCTTATCTGGATGTTCGCGACTTTAACCCTTACCAAAATACAATAATTATGCAGCAGACGTCATTGAAAACACATGCAAAATGTCTTTAAATGAAAAAGTATCTCTTTAATTGAGTTGAAAACATTGTGGCAAAAACGTCAAAATACAGTGTGCCGATCGTAAGACAGAAGGTTGAAATGAAATGCACAGAGAAGAGAGCGTCTTAAAGATTAGGTTTTCGAACATAATTGTGAAAGAACTTCCAGTATGATTTCTTGGTCGGTTTGGTCTAGATATAAAGTAAATGTTCACCAGCATCAGATAAACTGCATAATTCATAACATTGTGACAAAATGAGAATTGCGCAAATTGATGAGTATTAAAATATATCCGCGTTAAATCTGTTTGGCGTTATTGTATTATATAAGAAACATATATCTGTGACCTAAAAACTGTATTTTGAGCCGTACCGCCAGAAAACCAACATTGGGACTTTGCGTAAAATATCGACCGGGATCAGCCTAAGCATGCCACGCAGGCTATCCCAGACAGAAATGTTTCGCCTCCTGAGGATTTTCTGTTTCAGGAATCATTACTCTATACCTCTATCCCCTTGAGACGGATTGTGTCGACCCGTATTAGCCTGTGTGGAGTGCGCAGCCTGACATGGGTCTATACATTACACAGAGTCCATAATCTTGGTTTTATCGTGGAACGGCTCATTTTTATTTGAGGATACCATATTGTATTCAATATTCTGATGTACGAAAACGTTTCTTGGTATCTTGTAAGGTCTAATTATGGTATCTTCCATTCGTTAATGAGCACTACCGATGAAATGACCATCAGAATAAGGTGAAGTCTTCATTGCAGCAGTCATGTCAATGAAAGAGTCTGAAAATAGCAAACAACAGTAAGTATGTAATTAACTGTGAGCAAAACGCAACTTAATATCATATTTCTTTTTTAAATATTTAATATATTTTCCTACAACATTGTATAATATGGCAAATATGTATAATTATTCATGCATGTATGTATATATCGTATGATGGGAAGGTAGCCTTTATGTACTAACAAAAATATAATGTAATGTAATGTATCCTGGCAAGTATTTGAGTTGACTATTTTCGCTCCTTGTTTTCGATCAATCTAGAGTGTAATCATATTTACAGATTAGAAGGTTGTTAGCCGAGTTCACCGATTAAATAACATTTTTTAAACAGCACATGTCTGACTGATCCGTGTATTAGGTAAATCTAAATATATCCCGAATACACTCCAGAAATGTGTCAATCAACCTAAATAGGAATGTATCTGTCTTTAAATAAACGTAAAGTTAACCCTTTATAACATCACGGTAGATGATTTCTGACTCCACTTTTCATAATGAACAATTCATTCTTTTGAAACAATATTTTCAACTTTATTCACGGTCGATGCTTTCTGACGCCACTGCAGCAGAAGACTTTTCATAATGAACAATTCATTCTTTTGAAACAATATTTTCAACTTTATTCAATAAATGTTCTTTCATTTATAGAGAGTTTTCAAAGTTGCATGCTGTAGATTTTTGGGGATCGAAACTACAGGAAATACATTCTACGGGCATTTCCGACCAGTGTAGCTTCAGACAAGCCTGTGAATCCGCATTGTCCAATCATTATCCACAGTGTAAACTCTAAACTTCAAGAAAGCTGAGAAGCGAAGATTGTGATGGGATTGAATGCAAGTGGAAACTGATCTTAGTCTGGATTGATTGTGCGTATACTAAGATTATTATTTCTTGAAACACCGTTTACAGGCTGTTATTTTGTTGGATAAATTCGCTACCGTTACCAAAAATAAATGAAATCAGAGATAAATCCAAAAATCATTTGAACATAAATTTAGACCTTTTGTAAGAAGAAACTTAATAGGTTTCCTGGGAGTAAACAAAAACCCTTTACCACTTGCAGTCGCAACTTGAAGAACATGCAGCAGAAGACTTCTGAAAACATTTTTGGGAAAGGAGAACTTGCTCGCAATGAACAAGCTCTCCTTGTATTTACGTTT
The DNA here is from genome assembly GCA_031761405.1 of Serripes groenlandicus. Lineage (NCBI taxonomy): Eukaryota > Metazoa > Mollusca > Bivalvia > Cardiida > Cardiidae > Serripes > Serripes groenlandicus. The sequence goes on from JASEVX010000001.1 coordinate 74,924,729, forward strand.
TCTTCCTCGTTTAAATATTATACATTCATTCATAGAGATTTTACACATTTCTGCCCAGATGTTTTCAAAATCGTTTGCTGCATTATTGTTGTATGTTGAAAAGGGAGACACATTATTACATTGATTTTCAACTGACGAGATGTATATAATCTACGATACATTTAAAAGGAAAACGTCTAATTTGATCAACTTTATCTTACTGTACACGAAATAAATGTCTACGTTAAGCATAGAAAATAGCAGAAATAAGACAGAAATGTATTGATGTCAATTTAAATATATACAATTGTCCCTATCGACTAATAGTTCTACTTTGAATAACATTTTCTTATCATTTACCCGCGTCTGAGGAAGAAGGGTCTTTCTGTACATGGGCGTGAAACGGTTGTAACTAAAAACCTATTTTGAAAACCCTGGTTTATGGGCAATTTTGACCCCTTTGTAAACAATGCAAATTTAGGTGCCATTGCTCAGAACGAGCAATGGCACCTAAATTTCCATTGTTTACCAAGAAAAATGCTTTGACGATTATAAAGACTTTATGGCGAGGTGACTAACATTGGTAAAAAAATGTTAATTTTAGTTACAACCGTTTCACGCCAAGCCCTCGATATAGTGGATATTTAGGTCAGCTAGTTATCCACACGATATAACTAACCAGTGCCTGCAAGCTAAGATTTGCAAAACAACAATATAAATGTTAATTCTAACCGAATCGTTGATATTATTTGCAATGGTTTGAATTGGAGATACACTTTTTTTGACGGAATCCACACTAAGCGCTTGTTAAGTCCAAATACAAAAGAACATCGCAAATAAGATTCTGTTTACAGTACATCAACACTATATCGATAAAATTAAGGTACTTCGTAATTTGCAGCATTTCCCATACGTACACTTGCAAGGCTTGTGAAGATGAGCTATAACATATCGACTAGCAACGGTAAGATTGGAGATAAAACGCGTGTTCCTGTTAGTACATTAACCCCTATATAGCTGAATTCATACAAGTTGTGGTCTTATCCCGGATGTTTGGCACGTCCGTGTACCTTGGTTGAGTAGCCTTTGCTAAGAATTATCAAATGAGTAGTAAACACTGTAGACCAAGATTATACTACACACTAATCTTCTTCTACATTGTTCGTAATTATAGTTTTAAAGCCTTGCATAACACGATATGCCAGTGTTGGTCTTACTCTCGTAAAGCGGGTTAATGCAAAGCTGATTAAAGAGAACCGATTTATGAGCTGCGTTTTCTGAGTTCAAATTCATTAATCAAACCGTGTTTACTATCTCCTATCTTACTATATCTCAGCTTGTTAACACTGAGCCTACTTTTCACTAGATCTTGTATCATCAGCCTTGAGATTTCACAATTTCTTGAATATGTAAGGAATATGTTTATGCTTTGAATAAATGAATAGAGATATTTGTAGACTTAGAGTAGACTGCTCGAATATACAAACTGACCTTTTTCTAAGCTGTTCACAAGGGTGAATTTAAAAACCTTTTTTCTTTTTTTCTTTTTAAATTCTTGACTTATATTGGGCATAAGACCGCCTCAATGGTGTAGTGGTAGAGCGTCGGCCTCGGTGCGGGAGGTCGTTAGTTCGATCCCCGGCCGGGTCATACAAAATACTTAAACACTGGTAGTAATTGCTGCCCTCGTCGGCGCTCAGGCTGACTGGCTGGTGTCAGGATAAATGGTACTTTCTTAAAAAACGACGTTGTATAATTGAAACATTGTTGAAAGCGGCGTATTGGAAAAAGGTACACGTTGCCCTTTGTTAACAGTGTCAGGAACGCACTTGGTTTTAACCCTTTTCCACATACAACATTTCTGCAGCAGTCGATTTTCAAAACATACAGACATAAATAGGGAAAATGTATATGATTGAAAATATTAATATTGGATATAGTTGAAAACATTATGGCAAAAGGGGAAATTGCTCATCATGAGCAATTTCCACTTTAACCAAAATGTTTTCAAAAGTCGTTTGCTGCAGAGGCGTCAGCAAGCGTCTATATGTGGGAAAGGGTAAATTAACAAGTATATCAATTGTTTTAACAGAAGAACAAAGTGGTTAAATACGTATCACTATCTGAAACGGGTGATGTTCCTGTTATATTAAACGTTTGAGGCATGCAGGTGATATATATCCGGGAAGGTAATCAGTTTCAATATGACAGATATCTTATTGAAGTCGGTGACGCAGATTGTAAATAATTACCTCCCATCAACCGTCTTCATAAACCACAGAAAACCTTCGAGTCGCTACGGGCGAAAGAAAGCCTTGTTGCATTTCCGTCATGGTATTATATACGAGCCGTACACGAGAAAACCAACAGTGTGTCGTAAAGTATCCACGCGGATCAGCCTAAGCATGCTCGGACAGACACCTTTCGCCTCCTGTGGATTTTCCGTTTCGGGAATCATTAATCTATACATCTTTCTCCCTGAGAAGTAATGTGTCGGCCCGGATTAGCCTGCGCGCACTGCGCACGCTGATCTGGATCGATACATTACACAGACTCCATAATGCTGATTTTCTCTTGGAACAGATCATATGTATGAACATGTAAAACCTGAGTCGCTAGCGTTCTATGTTATCATCCCAGGTTACAGTTAAATGTATATTATATGTAGGTTGAAGGTTACAGATCTGAGCAGACTTTAATACTAGATATTTCCCTAGCAACAACGAGTCTAAGTAGCTATGTCGCAGATACAAGTTTCGACACTGAAACCAACAGCCGACATTTACTGACATTAAGATCAAAAGGAGAAATTATTCGTAAATTATTTCTATTCACAAAATGTTTTCAATATTATACTTTCAATGTTTTCAAATGTATGATACGATGTTGTCTCAAGATATGTTTGAAGTGTTAACACACTTAATTATTAATTGTTACCCAAACACGAGGGACGATAACACTTTCGTAGAATGTCTTCATAGAAGTCTAACAATAAATCACATATCTAAGAAAGTATAACTCTTCCTACGTTGTTAGATTCTGGTAGTTTTTATAAGTTATTCTGTTATGTATCATATTTAGTGTTTCGACCTTGTTTGAAAGTGAAAGTAAAGTATGTGAAAAACCAGCTTCGTCCCAGCCCGATTTCGTCAAAAATGAGGGTAACCATTTTCGCAGGGTGAATGCTTTCTTGCATAATACATGACCCCCATTTTCTTTGCATTATGATAAAGCTTAGAAGTAACTCTTTTCAATGATATAGGGTGTTCTACCTGAGAAACGCTTAGAAAGTGTGACAATTAAGGGTTTAAACTGGTTGACTTACACAGAGGGAATATATTTGTTGTATTGTGACTATATGTTATGTCAAAAGTAAATCCTTTTTTTTTCAATGCGTTTACCATGTAAACACAACAACACGACCTGTGACGTCCGACTCCAATTTCGTCGGTAGAGAGCTAGCTAAACACTCGATCACGATGGACGTCACAAATCGAAGAAAACTCTCAACAATCTTCTTGTTAAAGCTGCTGTACAATTTTGGATGATACAACAGCAGTTTATCTAAGGCCGGACTCAATTATGTTTCAAATTGCGGATGGGCATTGCTTAACCCTTTCCCACATTGTAGACGCTGCTTCTAACGCCAGTAATGAGCAATCTCTCGTTTTGGGACAATGATTTCCATTCAATTCAATAAGTTAACATTCTTTTATAAATATTTTCTACTTTTGGCTTTGATTACTGCAAAGTCGAGATATGCAGATTTGTTGTATTTGGGAAAAGGTTAAATGTAATTCGAGGAATCGAGGGAACAGTCGTTATTAAGCAGCATATTTCAATTATATTTCAATTATATTTTAATTATGTTTTTATTATATTTTTTGTGTTGTTTAATCAAAACTTCAAGATTTCTGTCTGTAAACATTCTTCGACCTTTAGCCTTAAGTCAGTTTTACATTTTATAAATTCTACCAAGAAAATTTGAATGATGACTCATTCTGAATCAAATATATTTTTCATAAGATTATAGGACTTAAATGGAAGTAAAACTATATGAGTAAGCACTGACAGTTTCTTTTCGACCAATGAGAAAAACAATGGAAGCATGGACGAACCCATGTTTTTCAGTGCTGTTGCATCACCACGCTCATTGTACATAATTATATTGAATCGTGTTTTTATAGAGCACTGATGGGGTCATTGGTTCCTTCCGATGACTAACAAAAGTCATTGTCACTAGCGTCATTCGTTTTCGGTCAATTGGCTAAATAAATTATGTGGGAAGGTCGACAGATACATGGGAAGAATGATGTGTGGAGTACTGATGTGAGAAGGTCGGACAGATACATGGGAAGAATGATGTGTGAAGTACTGATGTGAGAAGGTCGGACAGATACATGGGAAGAATGATGTGTGGAATACTGATGTGAGAAGGTCGGACAGATACATGGGAAGAATGATGTGTGGAATACTGATGTGAGAAGGTCGGACAGATACATGGGAAGAATGATGTGTGGAGTACTGATGTGAGTACTGATGTGGGAAGGTCGACAGATACATGGGAAGAATGATGTGTGGAGTACTGATGTGAGAAGGTCGACAGATACATGGGAAGAATGATGTGTGGAGTACTGATGTGAGAAGGTCGGACAGATACATATGTACATGGGAAGAATGATGTGTGAAGTACTGATGTGAGAAGGTCGACAGATACATGGGAAGAATGATGTGTGGAGTACTGATGTGGGAAGGTCGACAGATACATGGGAAAAATGATGTGTGGAGTACTGATGTGAGAAGGTCGACATATACATGGGAAGAATGATGTGTGGAGTACTGATGTGAGAAGGTCGACAGATACATGGGAAGAATGACGTGTGGAGTACTGATGTGAGAAGGTCGACAGATACATGGGAAGAATGATGTGTGCAGTACTGATGTGAGAAGGTCGACAGATACATGGGAAAGATGATGTGTGAAGTACTGATGTGAGAAGGTCGAAAGATATATGGGAAGAATGATGTGTGGAGTACTGATGTGAGAAGGTCGACAGATACATGGGAAGAATGATGTGTGGAGTACTGATGTGAGAAGGTCGACAGATACATGGGAAGAATGACGTGTGGAGTACTGATGTGAGAAGGTCGGACAGATACATGGGAAAAATGATGTGTGAAGTACTGATATGAAAAGGTCGACAGATACATGGGAAGAATGATGTGTGAAGTACTGATGTGAGAAGGTCGACATATACATGGGAAGAATGACGTGTGGAGTACTGATGTGAGAAGGTCGGACAGATACATGGGAAAAATGATGTGTGAAGTACTGATGTGAGAAGGTCAAGAGATACATGGGAAGAATGATGTGTGGAGTACTGATGTGAGAAGGTCGACAGATACATGGGAAAAATGATGTGTGAAGTACTGATGTGAGAAGGTCGAGATATACATGGGAAGAATGATGTGTGGAGTACTGATGTGAGAAGGTCGACAGATACATGGGAAGAATGATGTGTGGAGAACTGATGTGAGAAGGTCGACAGATACATGGGAATAATGACGTGTGGAGTACTGATGTGAGAAGGTCGGACAGATACATGGGAAGAATGATGTGTGAAGTACTGATGTGAGAAGGTCGGACAGATACATGGGAAGAATGATGTGTGGAGTACTGATGTGAGAAGGTCGGACAGATACATGGGAAAAATGATGTGTGAAGTACTGATATGAGAAGGTCGACAGATACATGGGAAGAATGATGAGTGAAGTACTGATGTGAGAAGGTCGACATATACATGGGAAGAATGACGTGTGGAGTACTGATGTGAGAAGGTCGTACAGATACATGGGAATAATGATGTGTGAAGTACTGATGTGCGAAAGCCAGGAAGCACACCTTTTGTGATTGTCCGTCAACGTTATTAAGCCACCCCGTGAGAAAACCAACGTTATGGTCTCTGCGTATAGTATCGACCCGGATCAGCCTTAGCATGCCGCACAGGCTTACCCGGATAGACACGTGTCGCCTCCTGTGGATTTTCTGATTTAGGAACCATTACTGTATACCTCTATCCCCCTGAGACGGAATGTGTCGGCCTGGATCAGTCTACGCAGAATTCGCAGGCTGATCTGGGTCGATACAATACGCAGAGGCCATAATGTTGGTTTTCTAGCGGGACAGTTCATATTATCTAATGTGTTAGGCCCAATGAAAGATAATTAACATAAACTTAAAATTATAACATTTAAATCGTTGAAAACCGCGTACAACTCGAATCCATCAATTTGAAATGTAGATTCTCATCATTTACAACGTGGATTCATATAATGATGGTAGATAATATCCCATAGATAATTACACGATAAACAAGACGAATGTTTCACGCAAAGCGTCAAAGAGAAGCCGCAATATTTCGTTGCACATGTAGAAATAAGAAGAAAAAAACACATTTAAATCCACAAACATTATAACAATTTAAACTTTAGTCAGTAATGCTGATATTGGTATTTGAAGATATAACTTTTATGTAGGATATTTAACCTGGCAGGGCCAGTGTTTTAAGTGAATGATTAATAGTTAAACTGAATTATATAATACTAAAGATAAATAGACATGAGGTTATGATAAATTTCAATTTGTACCAAAAACTATTCTTGTTGAACACACACCCTGTTATGATTATGTTTTGTCAAATAATGCTGACACAGAACATCTGTTTTTGGTTTAACCATTTCCCACATAAAACAAATCTGCATGACTTTGAAATTATCAAGTACAAAATATAAAAAATCTCTATAAATGATCGTATGATAATTGAAAAGTGTTGAAATTATTGTGAAAAATGCAGATATTGCTCAATATGAGCAATTTCTCCTTTTGCCACAACGATTTCAATGATGTTCAACTTGACAGACTTTGAAATAATCAAGGGCAAAACATAGAAAACTCCATAAATGATAGTAAGAGTTTAAATTATTGTGGCAAATGGAGCAATTAAAAATCAAAGCTGTCGGATTACAAAAGCACAATCTCGAGTGGACGTCAATAATGTGAACTCTTGTCGTGATTAGCATTCAAGGAAACGCATTTCAACGTTAACGTAATCCGAAACACTGACAAGAGAGAAAATGTGGGCACGTCTACAATGTTCGTACAGTCAACATTAATCTTAAAGCGGCCAATCTTTCACTGGTAAGTTTTTCAATGAAACAATAAATGTTCAATTCAATGGGTGGGTAAAGTCCATATTTTTTTAACCATTTCCTTATAATATATGCATTTTGAAACTGCTGCAGCAGACGACTTTTGAAAACATTGTGACAAAAGGAGAAATTGCTCACAAGGAATTTATCCTTTTGCTACAATGTTGTCTACTTTATGTCCATACATTATACCTTCATTTAGCAAGATGTTCTAAGTTTTGACCGAGACATGATTGAAAATTGTTGAAATAGTGTCAAAATCTAATCAACCATAATAGTTTTGTACACAGTTTTGCCTAGATGGTTTCAAAGTTGTCTGGTGCAGATTTGCCGTATGTGGGAAAGGGTTAATTGTCCAAAAACAACTGTCCATTATGTCTTATTTGCACCCCATTCCGTTTTATTTCGATTATGAGATATATAATATATTATGATTCTCGATATACCCACCAATTAATTTGGATTAATTCGGAAAATCTATTTCATTGTGTGTAAAGGATTTGTACCAGACCATACGAAAAAGGGGAAAACTTTGCGAGGAAGAGATCAGTCTGATCATGAATTCATATCGATTCATTACCAAAAACTTACCACACAAAAATGCAAATTGATCTTATTATGCAATTAACACTAAAACTATCCAAATGCGGAATTTGTGCTGACGCGGTTGATTTAAAATCCTCACGCCCTATGACGTAGCCATTTCCCATATAGGCTCTCCCAAATGTTGGTGTAAAAATCTGTGACCTTTTGTGTTTGTGGCAGACGACTTTTGCAAAACATCGTTACTAAAGGAGACATTGCTCAAAATTAGCAGTTTCTCCTTTTGCCATAATGTTTTCAACTGTTTTCAATGATTATTCTTTACAGAATTTCCTAATTTCTGATGTTTTTTACACATGTCAAGGTCGTGTTTTTGTTTTTCCTTTTGCCATAATGTTTTCAACTGTTTTCAATGATTATACTTTATAGAATTTCTTAATTTCTGATGTTTTTTACACATGTCAAGGTCGTGTTTTTGTTTCCCTTTAGTCAAAAATCTAAATTTAAAAGTTTGGTGAATACGGGCCGTGGCTTCTTCATCTAATTACTGCGTAATATATCATAGCATGTAAGAAACCAGATTACATTTAGCGCGCGCCTCTTGTTTAATGGTTGCCGGTTTAACATACTATCGAACTAATAAAGCGTATGAGGCAGGTAACCAATTCAGTTTTACTGTTTAGACTAGATACAGTATGAATTTCGCTTAAATAAAAATGTACATACATTCAATTAATATACTGGCCTTTGTCTTTTGTTTTTAATTGGTAAAACTCACACATGTATATAGAGTGTAAAAGGGATGTTTTAAAAGTCATTACCTTAAATCAATGTACTTAGTAAGGACAAATAGAAACGCTGGCAGGTCTAAATATTCTCCTTGTCCGAAATGTCTAAGCATCCCTAAAGGAAGCCGCCTCCTGGCGGCTTCCAATAAAATCCTTGTTAAATTTATCTTCTCAAAAATTACATTTCGTCTTTTCAATGAAAGCGGCGTAAAACCCCAATAAATAAATAAATAAATTCGTCTTTTCAAAGACTGCACAGTGAAACAAGTTGGTTTCAGATGACCTATCTGGGGACATCGTAACCCCTTTAGGACGTGATATATATTGACCATTACTGCGCGTAAGCCAAGTATGTTTGTTTATTCGCACTGACTGAGTTTAATTTCGAACTAACGACCGCTGATTATTAGTTATTGTCGCCACCGACTGAACTATCGCGGCTTTTACTGAAAAGCAGGTACAGGCGACTTTTAAACATAGTTTGGCTAAACGAAAGAGTAGGTCATAAGGAGCAATTTCTCTTTTTATCGCAATGTTTCCAACTTTATTTAATAATTGTTCTGTCATTTATAGATTGTTTCCATATCTTTGACTTACTGTTTTCAAAGTCGTCTGATGCAGTTGTGTCTTATGTTGGAAAGGGTAACACAATCATATTATTTGGATTGTTATAAAATCACCCAGGCGTCTAGTTATCTGAAGGTTATTGAACGCATGGCGCGTCTCCTATCTAATAACTGTATAGTGTCGTCAACGTTAACCCTAGGCAACACGACTCGTCTCCTTAGAAAACAATCTGAAATATATGCATCATTTGACCAGGAGTTGTAAACATTGTATAGAAAAGGAGAAATTGCTCATGATGATTATTTCTACAATGTTTCTAAAGTCGTCTTTTAGAGAAGCATCATGCACCGTCTGTATTAGGTGAGGAGTTAATGACAGGACGGCTAACTACACGTTCTGTTGCTTGTCTGACGTGACAGGCTGGGTGATTGGGGGCATATAACGGACGATTTATAACTATATTGGCAGATGAAAAATATTCCCTCTTGATAGATGAACCGACCGTTCTGTTGATCTTAAAATACGACTTTTACATTGTTCAAATGATCATTGAAGAACAAGTACTGCGAAATGAAAATACGGTGGAAAGATAGGCGTGTCTTTATTTTGAACAACCAATCAGTTGATCATTACCAGAAATAGGTAGGTTTAACTCGTGCGTATAATCACATTCCCACATGAACGTTGAAATAATTTACTAAACATTGACTAAATTAACTAAATTGTATACAGACAAGTCTGCACATAAGTACCTTTGGCCATTTACAAGAATACGTACACGTAAAGAATATGGCTAGATTCATTTACACGATTTATATATACAAATACAAAAACACCATATTGTGAATAATACAATAGTCTCTATACTCAGACGCTTTTGAAATATAATTTCAATATTCAATTGAACTTTTTTTACTTTTTGAAGGTAATAAGTTAATACATGGAGTTGATAGATATTGTGTATGCATGTTTCTATAATTCAAACAAACAAGAAGAACAAGAAGAACATTATATTTGGAATCAAATACTTTTAAATCATAATGCGTTTTACTCTATATTTATGAACATCATATTTCGGACATCATATTAGATTTAAACACAACACATACTAAAATATTTAAATCTCTCCCATAACACATGATGAAAAAAGGCAAAGCAAAACATAAAATGAGCCGTTCCACGAGAAAACCTACAGTATAGACACTGCGTAATGTGTCGACCCGGATACGCCTAAGCATGCCGCGTAGACTAGTCCGGCCATCATTCCGTTTCAGGGGGATAGATGGATAGAGTAATGATTCCTCAAACAGAAAATCCACAGGCGCCGAAAAGCGTCTGCCTTGATTAGCCTTTCCCTTATGCTTAGGCTGATCCGGGTCGATACTTTACGCAGAGTCCATAATGTTGGTTATCTCGTGGAACGGCTCAAATCAGTGTGTGTATACCACGTGACTTTTACGTCACAAATGCTACGGCGATCTGCAATAGTTTACTTCGGTTTAGAAGTAAAAACAAAGGTAACTTTTTTTATTTCTTCATCATTTTTAATGAAACATGGCGCAGTCTACGCCACTTACAGAGCCCTATCTTCGGTTGTTAGCGAAGTTTGATTAGTGAGCATTATCAAAACTGGATTTTGAGAACATGTTCGTCGAAGTGTTTGAAAAAACTAGACCACCAAACGAACTCCTGTAAAAACCCGGAGGTAGGACATTGTAAGCGGCGTAGACTGCGCCATGTTTCATTAAAAAGGATGAAGAAATAAAAAAGTTACCATTGTTTTTACTTTCTTAACAAGAGCAATTATTACTGTCTGACCATGCAAATATGACGTCAAAAGTCACGTGGTATACACACACTGCAAATGTACATGTAGTCAGCACACTGAAATAAAGATACGTTCTTAAGAAATGGTGAAAACTATTGTCATCATTAATGGTTGACTATCTCCCCTTTTTCTGTCGTTGGAGTTTTAATCACTTGGTCATTTTGACCGTTATGGGCTTAACCCTTTCCCTCATATAGACGCTTTCTGACGCCTCTGCAGCAGACGGCTATTTGAAAACATAGTGACAAAAGAAGAAATTGCACAAAACGTGCAATTTCCCCTTTTGCCACAATGTTTTCCACTTTTAGTCATAGGTTATCCTTTCAGTTATAGAGATTTTCTATTTTTTGACAAAATGTGTTCAAAGTCGTCTGCTGCAGAATTGTCGTATGAGGGAAAGGGTTAAAGCAGACGGCGTATTGAAAACATAGTGACAAAAGAAGAAATTGCACAGAACGTGCAATTTCTCCTTTTGTCACAATGTTTTCCACTTTTAGTCATAGGTTATCCATCTGACAAAATACGTTCAAAGTCGTCTGCTGCAGAATTGTCGTATGAGGGAAAGGGTTAAGTGTCTGCTGTGGTCTTCTGCTAATGCACGTAATATGCGTTTTAAATAGATATAGTTGTGTGCACTAAAATCCGATTTCTAATACGAATATTGTAATACTTTTTGTTAATTTCGTGAATAATTCTATACTGTTTCGAGGGAAACAGGATGACATGCGTGTGGTTGACAACTCACCACGGGTGATTTTATGTTCTGGGGAAATTAAATTGGCTATGATTCATGTTGGATTTATTCTTCCACCAGTTAAGCATAATTAGACCAGCGTTGGTGACAACGAAGCTAAATACAGATCAATAGTTTATTGTTTATATCGTGACAGGCAGATGTTATTAAGTCACGTAATGGGGGAAAAAAGGAAATATATCATAAATGACGTCGCCGGAGTGTAATAAAGCCATTGAATAAATTGCGTATTCAACTAGTGTAATAACAATGTTACGTAACGTGACGTCATAACGTAACGTTTAGCGTTGTAAATACGCGCGCTTTATAGCGACGTTTATATGGATATAGCGCTGTAAATTATTAAATTAGTATTTATGATATAAAAAGAACATTACATTCGTGGTCATTCAATACCAAATTTATGAAACTGGTTTTCTAAAAGTGATAAAAACTCGCCAAGGCTCGTTCTTATCAATTTCAGAAAAATCGTTTAATAAATTCCGTATTGAATGACCACTCATGTAATATCCTCTCTATATATTTTTCTATCTGAAAGCCTAGAAATATATTTTGATAAATCATGCAAAAAGTAAAACCCTCCCTTGCCAACACACGTGTTGTAAATGTGTTGCTGATACTTTTTTTTTTTTTTTTTTTTTCCAACTGTCACTTGACAGCCCGTTTATTTTTGTTATCATACATTTTTTTTTACATAATTTACTAATTCACAATTTAAAGCAACTGTAAACATTTTTTAAAGAAAAGGTAAATACAGGATATTGTTTGAAATAATTCCAATTATTAGTGTTGCTGATACTTGAAAGTTGTGAATTCCCGCACATAACGTTCTCAAAGGATATACCAAGTGTATCCTGGAGTGATATTTCTTTTTTAAGAAACAAAATTAATCTGGTTGACTTGCTTTACAATGCGATGGTAGGCTGGCTTATTGGAGTTTGAAAACTTGAAAGGTTCAACGTTTTACGTGGTGTTGCAACAGGTACAGGATAGTGCACTTTTATCCGATGGTTACAAAATGATTAAGCATCAAAATGTCTTTAAAACAGATAAATCACGTGTTGGGATTGTTGGTCTTGTTTACGTAATACTAATATGTCTACATTTATAATATTTGGTCGAAAGATCGGACCACAATAGATGTAGGCGGACAGTGAAGGATCTGGCGAGACCGACGAATGCACAGGCTCGTCTGAGTCTTAACTGTACGCAGGTGCATTAAATCAGTAGAAGCGGCACATGTGGTTTTTTCCAGATAGTTTATATTTTGAGTATACAAACTAAATACATATTGGCAGATGTTTAGATGTCTCATTATAGACAAGGAAGTAGGAGGTGGTGCAATAAATGGCAATCACGACCATAGCCCTTAATTGTTTGTGATATAAGTCGACCATCCATGTCCGTTTCCCAGAGACTTCATGAATGCTTGCTCGACAAAAGTCTGAAAACAATCTTAATTAAGATGTTTGTGTAACGTGATCGATACGGAATATTATGTTGTGGGGTGGATAAATGAGTTCATATCCACGACAAGTAGCGTGGAAAAATCGATATCTTACGAGACCGTAGGTCGAGCTAAGATATGGATTTCCCCACGCTACGCGTCGTTAATACGAACTCAATTATCCACCCCACAACATAATATTCCTTTTAATATATCTATAGGTGCTACCTATTTACGAAAAAAAGCAAGATAATTATAAACAAAAAATAAAGAACATACTTTGGCCATACAAAAAGGATTTATAAGTAATTGACTAGACAATAATAATGTTAATGTCATGTTTCTAGCATTTTCAAAACATATTTGGAATTCGTATTGCTGTCGTCTATTATTACGAACAGAAAATAATAAAGTAAAAACTTTCAGAAAATCAAGGAATACATTTATAATGAACGAGGTTAAAACATGAGGGCCAAGATGATCCTTAATCGATCACCTGCATTATGGTAAAGAAGCAAATAGATCAGCCCTTTTCTGATGCCATCTGGCGACTACCTTTTTCAACCAGTCAATATGACTGGAACAAATTATGTAAGGGGTCACATTTCTGCTAAACTCTTTCCATATTAGAGACAGTTTCTGAGGCCTATGCAACAGACGATTTAGGAAAAGATTGTCACCAAAAGAACAATAGCTCCTTATGAGAAAGTTATCCTTTTGCCACAATGTTTGATAAATAATTATACTTTGAATGAGTGTGGCAATAGCTCATGTATAGGAATTTGGGGTCTTTCATGTTGATACCACTTTTTTTGCGGGAAACGACGTAAATGACGTCACGTCCTTCTTTGGCAACGATACAGTCAAAATTTAGGTTCGGGCGTAGAAGGCTAATGCTGTCGGTTTTTTGACGAACGGGAAAACATATTTATGTTATTATGTTTTAACTTTTCGTACAAATGTTTATTCCTACATAACACAGCATTTTAATGATCTTAAATACCGATTTTAAAAAAAATGATTAAAAAGACGACAATAATTTTCAATCCGTGTTTTTCTGCTCATTTTATACATACCCAAAATACCGATTTAAAAAAATGATTAAAAACAATATTTTATACATATCCAAAATGGCGGCCCCCTTGGATTTTTCCAGTTTCATTTCAGAAAGCTTCATGGGTTATTGAAAAAAAAAAAAAAAAAAAAAAAATCTCACACCTGTTAACTATAAGCTAAAAAACCCATTCATGTTTTTTTTTTCGTATTATATACCTACAATCTATGAGCAGCGAAAATTTATTGAGTTTACATTTTATTAACCGTAAAATTAAGATTATGAAGGGCGGATGAATATCGCTTCAATGATTACGCCACGCCCCATAATGCATTCCAATACGTATGCTCCGCCCAATAGCATCATCAAACCGGTCACGTCACTGTATGACGTCACAATCTTGTATTTACACCGCATATAGATACGGAATTTTAATCTGTCGTGGTGTATTTGCGCATGTCAATCTGTGTGTATTTCCACCGGAAAATAAACAGGCATATAATAAACAGGCATATAATAAACTTATATATTCAGATAGTATAAATTAAACGGTACAAGGCGTAATTGTATAGACCAATTGTTATGATTATTATTGAACAGAAGCTGTTTAGTTACTATAAGTCCATTTCAGTGTCTACACTATGGCATGTACAAGCACCTTACATGTGCAGATAAGTTAAAGAGACAGACTTAAATAATAAAAGGGTGTAAACGTACTTAAGCAAGTTTTCCTGGAAAGGACAAGTGCTTGACCTCTGAACGCTTTTATATGCTGGTTCCCATCGAACTAATTGTTCTTTGCTAGAACATACTTTCCGAATCTGAAAATTCAAACTGATGCATCGAGTGGTACACGTAACTGCACTTAATACCGCAGTTTATAAAACAGTTCAGTTCCTTTCATCTATGTTAATTACAATCCTGTTATTTCGAAGTGTCAATGCATCTCACGTTGTTTTATGTCAATGATGTTGTTCAGGCGTTCAATCAATGCGAATGCCTAAATAGAAAAGTGTAAAACAAGTTTTCTTTGCATCTTTCTAAAAATGTACAGGTATTTGGTGTTTAATGCGTACATTCTATCAGAATTAACACATCATTGCAGCGACAACTTATTCTTAACCCTTTCCCACTTGTAAACGCATTATGATGCATCTGCAGTAGACGATCTTGAAAACATTGTGACAAAATGAGAAATTGCTCATAATGAGCAAGCAATTCAACCTTCTGTCACATCGTTTTCAACTCTTTTCAAAAATATACTTACATTTTTAGAGACTGTTCATATGTTTAGGTAGATCATTTAAAAGTCGCCCGTTGCAGATTATACGAAATGCTTACCGGGCAAAACCACATCAACATCGACGTTATCCATCTCGATTTGAAGATAATTCATAATTATAATACTTCCATTCGAATGTTTTTGTTAACCCTTTCCCTTTAGCAGACGTTTTGGACGCCTTTGCAGCAAAAGGATTTCGAAAACATTGCGGCAAAAGGAGAAAATCTTCCTTTTATCACAATGTTTCAGCTGTGTTTAATAAGTATACTCTTATTTATAGGCATTTTCTATATTTCCCAAGATGTTTCGAACTTCATTGCATGTGTGAAAGGATTAGATGTCAGTGTTGATATATGTTATAATGGAAGAAGTACGTATAACAGTGGGAAGAAATTGATTATGTTTCTTAGAATATTTACCATCGTTCCTTTTCAGTTCCAGGAAAGAGCGGGTATGCCTGTTATAACGATTTTCACGAGAATTACGTAACCATATCATTTCACAAAACTGAGTCGTGCTTTGCAAAAAACAATTATAGGGATATAGCGCATTTTGATTGGGTTCCGCAATATTTACGTTTTGTTATATATATGAGCCGTTCCACGAGAAAACCAACATTATGGACTCTGCGTAATGTATCGATCCAGATCAGCCTGCGCAGTCCGGGCAGGCTAGTCCGGGCCGAAACATTCCGTCACAGGGGGATAGAGGTATAAAGTAATGATTCTTGAAACAGAAAATCCACAGGAGCCGAAAAGTGTCTGTCCAGGTTAGCCTGCGCGGCACGCTTAGGCTGATCTGGGTCGATACTTTATTCAGAACCGGACAGACACCTTTCGCCTCCTGTGGATTTTATGTTTCAAGAATCATTACTGTCTGCATTCTGTTTCTTTCGTACAAATGAAGCTGTACTCTGCGGTTCAACTGCTCGTTATTGTGGCTTTCAGACATTCTATATTGTTTAACAGATGGTTGATATATGCATTCACCTAATATGATATGTTAGTCTAGTAAAGTGTAAACTTATTTATTTTACATTGATTGCTTTAAGCTGGTATTGATCAAGCTCGATATCTGCTTCCTGGAGACTAAACCAGAACTCGTGCTCTTTTGTGTGGAAAAATCCCAACGGCAGAACCCCCAAATGAAGGTTACGAACCCGAGACCTTTTGTACCGGATGCCGACGCTATACCTCTGCAGGCTGTATTTACTTGTTCAGTCTTATGATATGTTTATGTCGTCAAAACCTGAAGTAGGTGCAACAATTTCACGATTGTAAGTATGATTTATATTTAGAGTTGAAAACAACGTTTTGAGTAATTTTTCCTATTTTCTACATTGTTTGAAAAAAAACTCTGCAGTGAATGGTCAAATATGTATCGTCTGTATCAGAGAACGGAAAAACAAGTTCAGATATTATTTGTTCTGATCCAAATCATCATCAAGTTAACCCTTTCCCACCTGCAGACACATTTTGACGCAATAGCAGCGAAAGACTTTTGAAAACATGATGAGCAATTTCTCCTTTGGCCACAATGTTTTCAATTTTATTTAACGATTCAGCTATATTTTATGGAGATTTTTCAGGTTGTTGTCACCATGTTTTCAAAGTCGTCTGCTGCAGATTTGCTGTATGTGGGAAAGGGTAAATACTTCTAACTGTCTGATTTGTGTGTGGCGTGACACAGTGTTGTAGTTTATAGGGCCAGATCTAGGTTAACAATGTAAGAATTGCATTTAAACCTACAATCTTCGAGAGCAGATCATTTGTGATCATAAAACACATTTGAGCCGTTCCACGAGAAAACCAACATAATTGCTTCTGCGTAATTTATCGACCCAGATCAGCGTCAAGGTGCGACTGCATGTGGGAAAGAGTTTTTGTTAACTCCCAGGAAACCTATTAAGTTACTTCGTACAAAAGGTCTAGATTTATGTTCAAATGATTTTAGATCTATCTCTGCTTTTACGACTTCGTTTATTTTGTTAACGGTAGCGAATTTATCCAACGAAGTAGCAGCCTTTAAACGGTGT
This sequence comes from Serripes groenlandicus, assembly GCA_031761405.1. Taxonomy (NCBI): domain Eukaryota; kingdom Metazoa; phylum Mollusca; class Bivalvia; order Cardiida; family Cardiidae; genus Serripes; species Serripes groenlandicus. The sequence goes on from JASEVX010000001.1 coordinate 74,942,214, forward strand.
TTCAGGAAATAATAATCTTAGTATACGCACAATCAATCCAGATTAAGATCAGTTTCCACTTGCATTCAATCCCATCACAATCTTCGCTTCTCAGCTTTCTTGAAGTTTATGGTTTACACTGTGGATAATGATTGGACAATGCGGATTCACAGGCTTGTCTGAAGCTACACTAGTCGAGAATGTCCTTAGAATGTATTTCCTGTAGTTTCGATTAACTTTTTCAAAAGTATCTACAGCACGCAACTTTGAAAACTCTCTATAAATGAAAGAACATTTATTGAATGAAGTTGAAAACATTGTTTAAAAAGAATAGATTGCTCATTATGAAAAGTCTTCTACTGCAGTGGCGTCAGAAAGCATATACCGTGATGTTATAAAGAGTTAACTTTACGTTTATTTAAAGACAGATAAATTCCTATTTAGTTTCATTGACACATTTCTGGAGTGTATTCGGGATATATGTAGATTTATCTAATACACGGATCAGTCAGACATGTGCTGTTTAAAAAATATAATTTGATTGGTGAACTCGGCTAACAACCTTCTAATCTGTTTCGTAAATATGATTACACTCTAGATTGATCAAAAACAAGGAGCGAAAATAGTCAACTCAAATACTTGCCAGGATACATTACATTACAGTATAATTTTTGTTTGTGCATAAAGGCTACCTTCCCATCATACGATATATACATACATGCATGAATAATTATACATAGTTGCCATATTATACAATGTTGTAGGAAAATATATTAAATATTAAAAAAATATATGATATTAAGTGGCGTTTTGCTCACAGTTAACTACATAATTACTGTTGTTTGCTATTTTCAGACTCTTTCATTGCCATGACTGCTGCAATGAAGACTTCACTTTTTCTGATGGTCATTTCATCGGTAGTGCTTATTAATGAATGAAAGCTACCATAATTAGACCTTCAAAGATACCAAGAATACAAAAAAGCGTTTTCGTACATCAGGATATTGAATACAATATGGTATCCTCAAATAAAAATGAGCCGTTCCACGAAAAATACTACGTTATGTACTCTGCGCAATGTATCAGCCTACGCACTTCGCACAGGCTAATCCGGGTCGACACATTCAGTATCAGGGAATGGTGGTATAGAGTAATGACTCCTGAAACAGAAAATCCTCAGGAGGCGAAAAGTGTCTGTTCGGGTTAGCCTGCGCGGCATGCTTAAGCTGATCTGGTTCGATACTTTACGCAGAGTCCACAGTGTTGGTTTTCTCGCGGAACAGCTCATTAGATTGTAAAGGCAAACATCAATACCTACATGTACTACAACATTACACGCTTTATAACGTGCGTTCAAATATCATAATTTACAATAGTAATACATAATGCTATATGTTGTTATTATTTGTGGAGAACCCGCCTAATAAACCATGTTTATTTCGCTTCACAACACACATGGAACGTATCCCTGTTAACGAGCAAAGTCATAGGTAAACAGAGCTTCTAAAACGTATTGCAATGAGTAAATACCCTGATCAGCCTCAGACGGTACAGTTAGTTTACAGTCTGTACTCTTCGTTATCCGATCATTACAGTCACCCGGATTGTATGCCCCCCGTGAGACGATCTTGTACACATAAAAAGGAAAAACAAGGACTTTAGCGACCAACCATGATGCATATAAGCCTGTCTAATCGGGATCTTGTCAGTAAGCCATACCAACACCCAGTAAGCAGGTGTCGAGCCGGTTATGACCAAAGTACGAGTACACGTATATTGATTGATTGATTGATCGCCGTTTTCAACCATTTTTCAGTCATATTACGGCGGCCAGTTCACCTACTCGTATGTTTTCTGGTTGTTTTCTCACACCAGTACTCCACACAACATACTTTCCAAGCAACTGGCTGCTTTTCCACATAGACTGTTATCCCATTGGTGAAATACGAATGACGCTTGTCACAGTGACTTTTGTCAATCGTCGGAAAGAATGTTGGCCGAGCTGGGGTTCGAACTCACAACCCCTGGATTGACAGCCCGCGTCGCTACCGACTGAGCTACCGAGGCTCGGCAAAGAGTTCACGTATATACAACGTTTGTAAGTGTACATTGTTAATCATTTTCCCTTTCCCACATAAAAAACATCTGAAGCAGACGAGTTTGGAAAAAATGTTGTCAACAATCTGAAAAATCTATGTAAATAATAAATGTATAGAGTGTAAAACATTGTGGCGAAAGGAAACATTGCTCATTATGAGCAATTTCTCCTGTTGCAATTTTTTGTTCAATAGTCGTCTGCTTCAACGATGTCAACATGCTTATAAATGTGGGAAAGATCCTCCTGAGGTCGGTTTTGGTATACAGTGGCCCAATGATGGTTTCTCTGACATTTATGTGTTTTTTTTATACAATAGGGTTTCTTTATCCCAGTTCTAAGCATAATGTTACAATATGCATATCTGGGTATGATTAGAAATGACGTTGTAAGTGTTTGGCCATAGAGTTTGAACCCTTTAATGTTGTATATGTCGAACCATTTTGTTGTTATAATTACTAATTTTAGAATTGCATGGAATTATTAACATTTTCCTTCTTAATTATAAAATTTGATAGAAAATCGATTATGTTACTCATTATTAGTCGCCGGGCAGAAGCCCGCGACTTCAATTTTTAATAGGTTTTCGGAAATCACATGGGAGGGGGGATTATTATTAGAAAGATACACATTAAGATGTCTTGAACATATTACAATTGTGTTTGTTTAAAAACACTAAGTAATGACACATCTAAAATGAAATAAATATTCCGATGTTTTAGGCATTTTCAGTTTCTTTTTTTTTGACTCGCATTTATGTTTTTTTGTTTTATTTACGAAGACAAAACAGTCCCTATTTGCTAGAATGAAATACTGTATTTTACACTATATACTACATGTAATCAAAAGGCTATAAACCTTTACGTCGCACAGTCTAATGTTGTTTAAATACGCGCACCTGCTGATGAAAATGACGTCGAATATTCTCCTTCTAATGGCAATTTTAACTTACTAAACGTTATTTTCATGTTCAAAGAGATGTCTTGATTTGTGAAGAAGGCATTTTATAATGTTTATCCATGTATATCTAAAATATGAACTGTTTCTAAGCTAAAACTGTTGATCGCGTGACTCGCGAATACCAACTGCGTAGATCAATCTCCTTTGCAGAGAGCCGCTCTTTACACTCACTTACAAATAGTAAATCATATGCGATTTAAAATGTTTATTTGGTTCGAAACAAATGAAGAAAAGAACAAACCGAGATAAAACTGGTTTTAATAGAAAAATTACTTTGAACGAACACTCTGCCTTTAAGAGAGTTTCAAGAACGACACCTCTGCGAATAAGAAAGAATCGGGTCTTTCGTACAAAATTATTTCGTCCTTGACAATTTTAAATGTGTCATTTAATTCCCTAAAGGCATATTGCTTCCGATCTGCATATTGTTATGCATCATTGACACAAGGGCGCTCATCATAATATAATTTTAAAACATGAGTAGTTTGTTATTTTCATTATGAAAAAGGAAGGAAAGAATTAAAATAAATTAACATGTTGTAGGGCTCAGTTTATGTTCGAAATTAAGTTTAAATTATACAACAATTTCAATGAGATTTAGCTGTTTAGTTGATATTATATTTCGAAGGTGGTCTAATTTATAAATATTGAACTACCTTTCAACATTTGTTAAAGTATGATATAATTAGGATGCCAAGCTAATATCATCTTGAGAAAAAGAGAAAACTCATGTCTTCAGCGATTTAACCCTTATCTCATTGTTTTAAAGTAGATTGCTGCAAAGGTGTCCACTGTTGACTTTAATAGAGGAAAGGTAAAATGACGTGCTATTGCATGCAAATCCTAAATTGTCTGTTTTGTGGTTTTATTGAAAAATAATAAAATTCAAATATTCTGACAAACATCTTGAAAAGTGTATGTGGATTTCACAAATCTTATAATTATTCCTTAATGAAAGCACTGTATACATACTAAGACTAATGATTGGCAAGATTACTCATTTCTATTACTGTTTATGATCAATAATGAGTTGGTTGTGTGTATGGTCAACCTACTTTGGAATGGAGATTGATCATAAACAATGAAAGGCTTCAATTATCATTCACTTCGTTTACAAAACAATGCAAGTTATGATACATTTTCACTTGACCCCACCCCTGATGTTCCAATATGCCCCTCAGTTGATAACTGTTTATTCAACTACTATAATGTTAGTGTTATGCATAACTGCAGTATGGATTTCCGGCGACATTGATGCGTTGCATCAATTTTCTCTTGTTCTCCTTCCTTAAATTGTTCTTAAACTCTATACAGCAATGCCTCTTTTGGGCGAAACCCGGGCCTATGCTTCCTATGGGATTTGATTTAGATAGATTATTGCATGTGTAGATACGTGTAACCAAGCTGCGAATAATTCGACCAGTAAAGACAATGGTAAGTTATTTAAACTATAAGACCTCCATCACGACGGTAACTGCAGTAATACTTTGTTATCAGTCTGTGTATGTATCTGTTGGTCTGCATTAGTCACACATGCATATGAACAGTCCCGCGAGAAAACCAACATTGTGGACTCTGCGTAAAGCATCGACCCGCATCGAAGCATGCCGCGCAGGCTAACCCGGACATACACTATTCGCCTCCTGTGGATTTTCTATTTCAGGAATCATTTCTCCATACCTCTATACCCTTGAGACGGAATGTGTCGGCCCGGATTAGTCTGCGCGGACTGCGCATGCTGATCAGGGTCAATACGTAACGTCAATACACTGTTGGTTTTCTCGCAGGACGGCTCATATAAAAGCGTATTTAACTACTCAACGAGAATTGAACATACATGAATCAGAATAGGTTTTTGTTTCAGGTTTTTGTGGCGATTGGTTTGACAATCGCCACAATGCTAACAGAAACAACAACAACGAAAAATATTTATATAGTCGGTTTTGAACAATCGGTTGATATTTTTTTCCTTACTGCAAACTAATTTACTCACATCCGTTATAGTTCCATCATTGATGCAGAGACGTGATTAATAATAATTATTTCATTGCTACTTTGATACCGGATTGTTACTAATATTTGAATTTTATCGAGACATTATCTACATAGAGTTAAAATATGTAAATATTATCTTCGTCATGATTTGGCAGATAATAAATATCATTGCGCGTTCTGTCTTGCAAATAACGGCAACTCTGATGATACTCAAATCTGGAAATTCCAAAAGGTTCTATAAATAGCTCGCGAGACCCAAAACCAGAAGAGCTTGTAAATCTCAATATTATAAACGCTTTATTTTGTAGTTGTTTAAATATATGAAAGCGTCTAGATGATAAGACTGGTTTACAAAGGTTTAAAGGACACACGATGTCAGTGTGTACAAACGTTATGTATACACGTCTTCACGTTCTAGAGTCAATTAGCAATCAATGCTGACAGTGTAGCCTAATTTAGTTTGGAGATCGAGCATATTTTTATAAATTGAACAGTTTGGCAAATAGTGAAATTGTGCTTTTGGAGCATGTTTTGTGTTTGTTTTTGCACTCATATTATTCGAAGCAGTTTAACAACCTTAGAGACATATAAATACACTGTGTTTATATGTCTCTGACAACCCTCAATCATGCAATGTGAAGGGACTAAATTGAACAGACCTGTTTAATATCGGACATCATTGAAACAAACACCAAACTAATGGATACTGTTTTCTCTCCTTTCTTGATAATTTGGTCATTTCTAAAGTGTAAAGTATATTTTATCTTAATATAGCCTAACGACCTGGTGATAAACATGTGATTGCCCGAACAATTTAGATTACAAATAGCCATTCTAATGAGCTAAAACGGTAGTCTATCGAATACCAACTAGATTTTTCATAACTTTGGAATGGCCTAATTTTGAACACATCATGACCAATTTCAGAACGTAACTAAATAATCACCAAGACAACATTCTGGCAAACTAACATTATTCTACTGTCAAAAGATGCAGGGTTGATACATTCTCAAATATACCCGCACCAGAGTCATCGCAAGCCCTACACCGATATACTGCTTGTTACTTTGCAGGATTTTCCATACGATCGCCACTACAGTGCCATTGGCGCTTTGATTTATATATTGTTTTTTTTTTCGATTTTGTCCTTTTATCCTACTAAACATTTATGACGGAGGATAAAAACTAGCACTCAAAATCAGTGAAGAGGGGATATCACGTTTACTGGCATATTTCCAGATCAGACATTTCAACAGAGGCTATTGTCAATGGAGGCCAGTTAAGGCTCATCGTCAGGATTCTTTAATCCTTTCCCTCAATACAAAAAGTATGCAGCAGACGACTTTGGAAACATATAGGCCAAAGAGATATATCTCGATAAACTCAAGTATTATATATTAACGAGCAAGTTCTCCTTTTGTCACAATGTTATAGTCTTTCTGCAAATGCATCAACATGCGTATAGTAATAAGTTATAGGGGTAAACTATGTGGATTGATACTTATTTGGAAATAACTGAAAACTGAAAACTTTCGATATAATTTGATAAAACATCTATTAAAAGTAGACCTATATCAGTAATGTGGTTTGTTTATTATATACATGTATATATGAGCCGTCCCGCGAAAAAACAAACATTGGACTCTGCGTGAAGTATCGACCAGGATCAGCCTTAGCATACCGCGCAGGCTTACCCGGATAGACACTTTTCGCCTCCTGTGGATTTTCCATTTCAGGAATCATTACTCTATACATTTATCCCCCTAAGACGGAATGTGTCGGCCCGGATCAGGCTGATCTTGATCGATACATTACGCAGAGGCCATAATGTTGGTTTTCTCGCGGGATGGCTCTTATTTGAACAGAGAATTGTGCCCTTCTTTGAGTGGTTTGCTACTAAACAACACTGGCGAATATTTCTATAAATCGGTACACAACTAACTTTGAAACGACTGTTGGAAAACTTGCCAATTGTTGGTACAAGGAATACTCATTTTCTAACATTTTTTTTACGAGCAGGTATAGGGTTGAATTCACAGGAAGAATTACCTTGTAAATATTATCTGCGTATTATCAGAGGGCTTATCGGACTATGTTCGCTCGTTATCGTCTGAGTTATCGGGTCATACAGACTACTCCTCAATCGGTTCACTGGTACAGACGACTTCTCACGCCTTTGCAGCAAACGTCTTTCGAGCTGATTCTCGGGATTTCTCCAAACGGACTACTCTTAATACCATTTCCTACATACAACTAATTTGCAGCGGACGAATATGTGAAAAATCACTTTGATATAAAGCTTAAATATATAATAGAGTTGAAAACATTATGGCAAAAGGAGAAATTCCTAGGTATAAGCAATTTCTCTTTTTGGTCAATATGTTTTCCCATTGTCGTCTGCTGCAGATGCGTCAAAATGCGTCTACACGTGGAAAAGTGTTAATATAGAACCGGGAAAAGTGTAAATCCATCTTTCAAAGGGATGTAACAGATGTATTGAAATTCATAGCAAAAACACCAAAATTACGGGCTTAATCGAGATAATAAATAGTTTAACCTCAAAAAAACATTTAAAAAAATCTCTTTTTCTGTTACTTAATAATCAAACACAAACTAGATTATCAATGGTCCATGTATGATCGTTTTAACGTACGAGTACCAAGAGGTGAACTAAATTGAGACAACAAATCATCTTCTTACTGTAGGTAAATGAGAACATCAGTGTGCTTTTTTTTCATTCCCTACATAGCCACTAATGAAATGTTCTGTAGATTAAATATAGCTTGACCTTAAACCGAAACAAATCAGTTTACTCCATTTACCGGTATATTAAACCAGATGTTGTCCGTCGTGTTACTTATATGATATCACTATGCTATTATATATTTTGAAAAGTGAAAAAAAAAAAACATTTACCGCATGATCGATAAGCTGCTTCAAATAATTCAATCTTAAACTATCCATTGCGACAGTTGACCATTAAAAAACATTGTCTGAAAAAGAAGCAATTTTCCCTTTTCACAATGTTTTCATATCTGTATATAACGATCATATTTTTCCCTGAGATATTATCAAAACAGACGATATATCTTATCAGGCAAAAGGTCAAACATCGACGTTAAGGACAAATTACGCCAAATACATGCGCGGTCATGCTGATCTACACCCACATAGTCCCTAAACAAACTTTGTTTGCGTAGAAATGTGTGTATACCATCTCCAAGATGAATTGAATATATGACGTTGCGTACAAATGTTTTGTAAATGTGTATAGGATGCACTGGAAATGATTGATTTTATCACGTTTTGTATTTTAACCTTGTTTGAAAGTAAAAGTAAAGAATGCTAAACATCGGTTTTGTCCGGGCCCGATTTGGTCCTAAATGGCGGTTACCATTTTCGCATGGTGAAGTCTTTCTTACATAATGCATCCCATTTTCTTTGGATTGTTTAAAAGCTAAGAGGTAACTAATTTCAATGATATATGATGTTCTACGTAAGAAACGCTTAGAAAGTGTGACAATTGAGGTCTGAAATTGATCGATTTACATGGAAACAAAGAAGGGATTTATTTGGTGTATTGTAACCGCACCCTGGAATTCTACGGAAGTGACGTGTAAGTCGCAAAGTTTACGTTGCTTCGTCTTACTCATCCCATTTTCAAAACAGGGTATTTGAGCCTCGCGCAAGTTATCACTTTTCTATAGATTTGACCTTATCCTAACCATTAACCCTTTCCCACATAAAGATGCTCTCTGACGCCTCTGCAGCAGACAACTTTTGAAAACATTGTGACATATCTAGAAATTGCTCAAAACGAGCAATTTCTCCTTTTGCGACAAAGTTTTCAACTTTTGTCAGTAATTACGCCTACAATTATAGAGATCTTCCATATTTTTAGAAGACATTTTTAAAATCGTCTGCTGCAGATTTAATGAAGGGGTTATGTAAATGTGTACATTAATTGAAAATAGTCGTGACGTATATGTACATACAATCCCGCCATGTTAATCCTTCCCCAATATACAACAAGACGAATGTTGATGCAAAGCATCAAAGACGCCGCGCATGATTTTGAAGCATGATTTAAAGGAAGCAGATGCAGTTCAATACATGTAATTAACGTGTAAACAGACAGGATGTAAATTTTTCGCAAAAGAAAGCCAAGTGGTCCTTTATTTTAAACAAGAAGACCAAGATGTGCCTACATTGCTCCCCTGGCTACCATAGCCTATAATAAAAAGTTACCATGAGCAGAAAGGGTCAGTTTTGTCGTAGGGATAGACGTTTTATACGCTGCGATCTATGTGATATTCAGCATTAGTCGTAGAATGTCAAGTTTAGTCCTAAAACCATATGATGTACAGTTTGCTTAACATTGAATGTTGCTATACTGTGTCGAAGAAGCTGAAGTTTCTAATTTTTTTATCAATAAACGGTTTAAAATCTGCCTTACTAGATCAATTAGATAAAAAAGAAAAAAAGAACACATCGGTGCTTTAATATTAACATATATTAAGGTTTAATGCCTCTAGTTATAAGTTAAGTATGACACAAGCTTTGGAAGAAGAGCGGGAAGTCTATTCTCCTTCCAGTTTAGCAGAAGTATGATAACAAAGACGGGAGTCTATTAACAAAAAATACGAAGTTATTTTAAACAGTTTAAATGTAATTTTATATTCATGTATTAAAATGTTTTATGTGAGATTTTAACCACTATCCTTTTAAGATTTAGCAGATGTAGCGAATTTTTAGAGTTCATTGTTCGAATATGCCAATGGAATTAACTACCTGAGTCTAACGGTCGAAATGTAGTTGGCCTTTGTACTCGAGAGTTACTCCCTTCTTAAATTCCATTCTAAAAATAGTCGATTGTATAAGCAAAGCAAATTAAAGAAAATATCAAAATTGAGCATTTATGAAATTAAAAGAAAAAGTTTACATGTACAGCAAGAATACAATGGACACAATGAAAAAACGTCCCCCGAATTTCGGTGCCGTAAACCAAACAATTAAAAAAGCATGGCCTAGGAGCTCGTCAGGGTAGTAACTCAAACTATTAAATAAAGCGAAGCCTAGGAAGTTGGGGAAAAGTTATTAAAAACAAATTAAATGTGTCTAAAGATTTGAAATAACGGTAGAATCATACATATTTTGCCTCTTTTTGTTTCTTAAATCAATCAATACAATTTATTGATTCATAAAGGTTGCTTTTTTCAAACATATAATAGAGTATTTCTTAACAATAATAATGTCGATTGCTCCCTTTTCGATTACGTCACCCCATGGTACAAAATTAAAACCTATCCCATACTGACGCCGCGCTTCCACGCGGCGTCAACAAAGATGCAACAGACGACATTGAAAAACGTCTAGGCCAAATCATGGAAAATCTTTATTATTGAAGATATTATAATTGAATTAGAGGGCCACGGTGGCTATAAATCGGTCACCTGAGTAATGCAGTATGATTTGTCATGCCAACCACAAATAAGTCATTTTGCAGTCAGGTAAGCTAATCATGAGATCCGGGTGGACCTTTATGGCTGCACTGACACAAGGCGAAATAGCCCAAACCCAATAGTATCTATCTTTTGTCAAATTAATATGATTTAGATGGTCACAAAAGAAATGTTATTGGTCAAATTAGAATTTAAAAATCAGATATCTATTTACCTATTTTCTATATCTATGGTGTAATACTTGGGTCTAATTTAGACCTGCAAGGTCACAATATAGTATGCTCTCTCTGTTAAATGGCGCGAATTCGATCACAATAAACACTGTTGTCTATTTCATCAAAAATGTCTACCATGGAAATCATTCAAATTAAAAATATCGACCACTGTGCTCAACAGTTTATACTGAGTTAAATTCATGGTGAATTTTGGTATGTTCACACCCTAAATCACGTACACGCATCCGACAGGTGCAGACACGTGTAAGAGACTTATTTAGATGCGAGGAGTTCGGTTGCAACGATACACGTGATGCACTTCTTCCTGGAAAGTACCAGTACTTGACCTCTGGTTGAGTGAAAGACAGTTAAAATATGGATTGACGGTCCATCGTGATAACTACTAGACCACAGTTCCACTCAGACCTATGAGGTCCAAATGATGTTTTATAATGATAACTATTTGATTTGATAACCCTTTCCTTTGTGTCGTGTACCATGCTAATAATTCACATCAATTGGACCACGTCAAACGAAAACGGATGTTCGGGAACTTCCAACCAGACAGAAGTAAAACCAGCTTATCCATGTTTCCTAAATAATTTATATTGACATAAATCTACCTATCCATTTATAAGAGAATTACTAGAAGCCCCTATAATTATGCATGTTTTCTTTAAACGGAGAAATATAGATCGCACGTCTAATTCCGTGACAAATGAAGACCAAGATCCGTTTACACATCCATCAATCTTATAAAAATGTAAAATGTGTGTAAGATTCTTCTTTAAACCTTCGGTGACTAATTACAGAACGGTTTCAGAAACAGATTATACTGGCGGATGTGTATGCTGGTATAGATCTATAGTCGTCCTAAATGCCCAGAGCACAATTAGAAAATTCATCAATTTACAGAAAAAGCCCAGAAGTCTTTAGTGTTTGAATCAATTGATTGATTTTGGATTTCACGCCTTTTTCAACAATATGACGGCGGCCAGTTCACCTACCCATGTGTTTCCTGGTTTTCCGACACCAGTACCTCACACACCAATAATCCCAAGCAACTAGCTGCTTGTTCACATTGACTGTTAGACCATTGGTGGAAGACAAATAACATTTGTCGCATTTACTTGTATTAAAGGTCGGAACGAATGTTGGCTGAGCTGGTGTTCAAGCTCAGAATCACTGGAGTGACAGCCCGCTTCGCTACCGACTAAGCTACCGGGGCCCGGTGTTTAATCAATGTTCAATTATCATAATCTAAGTCAATCATCTAATCTCTAAATCTCCCATGACATTTTACTCTTTCCCAATTACAGACGCATTTTGACGCATATGTAGCACACGACTATATTGCTGCATGATGTTTTCAACATGTCTATTAAATATATCTTCATTTATAGACATTTTTCATTTTTTCGCGAAGATGTTTTCGAAATCGTTTACTGCAGAGTTGATGTATTATTGAAGGGTTTACACTGTTACATATTTTACTCTGGTATGGAAGACTAATCGGCTTACAATAAAATAGATGTTGGAGGCTACACGCTGGAGACACTCATATGGTTCGTGATTTATATTATAACATCGTTAAAAACGCCTCTGCAGCAGACGACTTAATAAAACATTTTTAGCAAAATGCGAACTTGCACAAACCGGGCAATTTTCCCTGTTGCAAAGATGTTTTCAACTCTTTTTAGTAATTATACTTACATCTCTAGAGTTTTTCCACAGTTTCAACCTATATGATTTCAAAATCGGCTGCTGTATATTTGTTGTATGTCGGAAAGGGTTAAAGCAGTCAATGATATATAAACATAGGCTTAAATGTCTTCGTGTAATAATAAAACAGATTTTACTTGGCACTGATTCATCTTTGCCTGTCTTCGTTAACATTCGTCAGGATAGTTTGTTATTTATATGGTTATTCAACCTAATGAAAACGTTGACGTAGATGATTAAAACATCACACCTGCAGATGCATTTTGACGCAATAGCAGCAGACGACTTTTGAAAACATTGTGGCCAAAGGTAAAAATTTCTCCTTTGGCCACAATGTTTTTTATTTTTATTTAACAATTAAATTCTGCAGCAGACGACTTTGAAAGTATTTTGTCAAAACATAGAACATCTCCATAATTGAATGGATAACCTATGACAAAAAGTAGAAAACATTGTGGCAAAAGGAGAAATTGCACGTTTTGTGCAATTTCGTCTTTTGTCACTATGTTTTCAAAAAACCGTCTGCTGCAGAGGCGTCAGAAAGCGTCTATATGAGGGAAAGGGTTAAGATATATTTTATGGAGATCTTTCGTCTCCTGCAGATTTGCTGTATGTGGGCAAAGGTTAAAACATCATGAGAGCATAGTAGGTATGAATAAAAAGTTCAGAATTCGAAGTAAACTTTGCGTGCCTTCGATTCCATATTTTTCAAAATCGATATTTTGATCAAATTCATATTGAACAATTTCGTTTTCTTTAGAGAAAACAGTTGATACATTCAAGCGTAAAAGTAATTTCACCTTCAATTCCAGTACATACCTTACCATAATATTTGCAATGTATCATACATGATACACTTCTACATTAATCAATGGTATATTGGTTAAATTCGGAAATATATAATAATTAATGGAATCCCTTATTGCTTAAATAATGTAAAAATAAATGTTCTCACAAACCACAACAAGAGTTTTATTATTAAGTGTAAGCCCTGACGTTTCAGGGATTTGATCCCGTTACCACATAATTCTCAGCTCTGTGCGTTAAATTACAAAGCTATGTAAGATAAATGTGAACAACATGTTTAAGTTTGAATTTAAAAATGTCAATTTAAAACAAAACGTTAAAAATTATTAATGAGCAGGGTGTAAATTATGTTTACCAATACGTTCAATATGAAATTATCGTTGATAAACTAAGTAAATTACGAAAACTTAGTAAATACATATACATGGCCAATACTAAACGCCCACAGGGAAGACTGGGCATGCCCAACTGTGCAGCCTCTATAAATAAAGTCTTTATTATTATTATTATTATTATTAATATATCTATAGGTGCTACCTATTTACGAAAAAACGCAGGATAATTATAAACAAAAATAAAAGAACATACTTTGGCCATACAAAAAGGATTTATAAGTAATTGACTAGACAATAATAATGTTAATGTCATGTTTCTTGCATTATCAAAACATATTTGGAATTCGTATTGCTGTCGTCTATTATTACGAACAGAAAATAATAAAGTTAAAAACTTTCAGAAAATCAAGGAATACATTTATAATGAACGAGGTTAAAACATGAGGGCCAAGATGATCCTTAATCGATCACCTGCATTATGGTAAAGAAGCAAATAGATCAGCCCTTTTCTGATGCCATCTGGCGACTACCTTTTTCAACCAGTCAATATGACTGGAACAAATTATGTAAGGGGTCACATTTCTGCTAAACCCTTTCCCTATTAGAGACAGTTTCTGAGGCCTATGCAACAGACGATTTAGGAAAAGATTGTCACCAAAAGAACAATTGCTCCTTATCAGAAAGTTATCCTTTTGCCACAATGTTTGATAAATAATTATACTTTGAATGAGTGTGCCAATAGCTCATGTATAGGAATTTGGGCTCCATTGACGTTACGCCAAGATGAAGTGTAACGGAAATGACGTCACGTCCTTCTTTGGCTACGATACAGTCAAAATTTAGGTTCGGGCGTAGAAGGCTAATGCTGTCGGTTTTTTTACAAACGGGAAAACATATTTCTTACAGATTTCCATTTAGTTTTAACTTTTTATACAAATGTTTATTCCCACATAACACAGCATTTAAATGATCTTAAATATCTATTTAAAAAAAAATGATTAAAAAGACGACAATAATTTTCAATCCGTGTTTTTCCGCTCATTTTATACATACCCAAAATACCGATTTTAAAAAAAATGATTAAAAAGACGACAATAATTTTCAATCCGTGTTTTTCTGCTCATTTTATACATACCCAATATATCGATTTAAAAAAAAAATGATTAAAAAGACGACAATAATTTTCAATCTGTGTTTTACGTCTGCCTTTTATACATATCCAAAATGGCGGCCCCCATGGATTTTTCCAGTTTCATTTCAGAAAGCTTCATGGGTTATTGAAAAAAAAAAAAAAAAAAAAAAATCTCACACCTGTTAACTATAAGCGAAAAAACCCATTCATGTTTTTTTTTCGTATTAATCTAAAACAGTACTATAGACGGATAGAAATCCGAAATAGGTGCTATTTTAAATCCACAAAATAACCCAATCTAAGTTTAGTCAACTACACTAATTACACTTTTCTCGAATATTATATATCACATGTCATCTATTGAACTATACTATATGTATTGATATACATATGTTTAGTATGTATATGTTGAAACACCATGTACAATGTTATGCAAATAAAGAACTTGAACTTTAACTTGTTGATCACAATTAAATCAGTGATTTTTTAATCTAAAACCTCATTAATTTAGGTTTGATATTTATTGTTTAGCACTTAAGATGTATATTTAATCATTGCAAAGCAAAGGTAGTTTTTTACACCGAGTTAACGAATGAAATTTGACTTTTCGTCTTCTTTGAAAACAATTGATGACATAAGACTATCAGGAACACCGGAAAACGAATGTTAAAATAGTTGACACGTGGTGACCGAGAAGTAGTAATTGTTCGTTTAACCCTTTCCCTCATACGACAATTCTGCAGCAGACGACTTTGACCATATGTTGTCACAACATAGAAAATCTCTATAATTGAATGGATAACCTATGACAAAAAGTGGAAAACATTGTGACAAAAGGAGAAATTGCACGTTTTGTGTAATTTCTTCTTTTGTCACTATGTTTTCAAAAAGCCGTCTGCTGCAGAGGCGTCAGAAAGCGTGGTAAATATAAAATGGTAGGATAAGGGTTAAAGCCGTACTTCAAAGAAAGTCACCGCTTTTCCGAAAATATAATAATCGTCTAAAGAAAATAAAAAAGTAAAATTAGGAAGGTGCCATTATGATACCTTTAAAACATCCTTTGAAAAGGGGACATTTCTCGACATAGGCTAACAGTCAATGTGGAAAAGCAGCCAGTTGCTTGGAAAGTCTGTGGTGTGGTTTTTATACTTTGAATGACAGTTTAATTATTGAATAAATTTGAAAACATAGTGACAAAAGGCAAAATTGCTCATTCGTCACAATGTTTTCAAAAGTCGTCTGCTAAACAAGCGTCAAAATCCATCTGTAAGTTGGAAAGGGCTGCAGGTGTAGATCTGTGCAATGTTCTCGAGTCCTCGATATTATATAATAACAAATCCGAGACTTAAACTAATTAACGAATTCCTTTGATATACAACAATGTTGATTATTCACTTTATCTGTTTTTCGACTATTTGTTATCATTTAATGCAGGCTAGATTTCAAAACACCAGTTCGTAAATAGTTTTCTCTCTTTCGGCCATGTTTAAGTAGGGGTGCATTAAGAAAAGTGCCATGATTAGTTAGGCCACGCCCGCCATTCAAATTATATATTTATAACCTTTTCCTACGTAGGACAAATCTGCAGCAGTCAGCGTTGAAAACATCTCGAGGGCTTAGTGTGAAACGGTTGTAACTAAAAATCTATTTTGAAAACCATGGTTTAGGGGCAATTTTGACCCCTTTGTAAACAATGCAAATTAAGGTGCTAAATTTCCATTGTTTACAAAGAAAAATGATCTAACGCTTATAAAGACTTTATGACGAGGTGATTAACCTTGGTAAAAGAAATACCGATTTTAGTTACAACCGTTTCACGCCAAGCCCTCGATCTGGTTTAAAATGTAGAAAATATCTCTTTATGAAATCATGATTATTGAATAGAGTTGAAAACGTAGTTGCAAAAGAAGAAATTTCTCGTTAGAAGCTTTTTTGACAATCAAGTACAACATAACTGCAGCACAACACTTTATAAACATCTTGTCAAAATGATGCAAACCCTTCATAAATTAAGTAAAACTATCGAATATAGTTGAAAAGAGTGTGTCATGGGGAAGAAATACTCCTTTTGAAATGATGTAATATATGCAAGTTATTCATAAATGGAAGTAAATTGAAGGGAATAGATTTGAAAACATAGTGACAAAAAAAGAAATTCCGCAAAACGAACAATTTCTCCTTTTGCCTCGAGAAAACCAATATTATGAAATCTGCTTAATGTATCGACCCAGACCAGCCTGCGCAATCCGAGCAGGATAATCTGGGCCGACACAATCCATCTTAGGGGGATAAAGGTATAGAGTAATTGTTCCTGAAACAGAAAACCCACAGGAGGCGAAAAGTGTCGGTCCGGATTAGCCTGCGCGGCATGCTTAGGCTGGTCCGGTACGATACTTTAAGCAATGTTGGTTTTCTAATGGAACTGCTCATATGCGTTCTGTCGACGTGGTATTCCTGGAATACCCTTGAAAACGGGATAAACCCTGAATAAACACCAACAAAGCCAACCAGCTATTGTTTGAATCCTTCTATCCAATTACAACATCTGGCTTGTTTCCAGATTCAGGCACGACATGAATCCAGGTTGAGTTATTCTACTCTTTTCTTGTTTTCTTTATCAACATGTAATGTTTTTCCAGTGTTTCCAGGTGGGTTATCTCAAGGAACAGTTTCATAAGAGTGCTTGTTAAAAGAGATGAGATGTGTGTGTAGGGGACTTAATGCATCTGCATTCTTGTTTTTAAGACTTGTGTGGTGTAACTGTGCATATGCACAGTCTCGATAGACTTTTACCGCCCGAAAACATGTATAATAGACCCTTAATGCATCTTCCGATAAATATCTAAAATTGTAGCCCCACTAGTTGAAGGTCAATGTAATGCAGTAATGCCATACAGGAGAGGCAATAAGACCCCAACTTGTCAGACACGGCTAACATGTATTGGTTTGGGCGGCCTCAATATAGTCCGACAATTTAGCTTATATACAATGTACGTAAAACTACCGGAAATAAAACAACGTACGCTATAGAATGCATTATACAATCACAATTATTTAATTAGAGTATTTGCCATTCTCTTTTAACCTAAAAAAAACCTGCTACTTATACTAGAACGTCCAATGAGTATTTAAACTGGCTTTATCTTTAGCGCATCAGGTTTATTTATAAATGACCTGCATCAGACGAAAATGGGTTCTCTTACATCTGTCAACATAGAAATCACGCTATCACATATATTAAGTTAACTCTATACAATAAGAAAGTGATTTTCTGTTACCCGGAGACAACCCCAACGTTTATTCTCTCAATATGTCTAACGATAGCTATCCGGTATTATGATGAGTTTGTGTGAGGAAGATTATAATAATTATGAAATGAATAGAATTCACATTCTCCGTCACTATTAAAGCAAGCATTTGCCTAAATATTAGTCTGAACAATTACGTAAAAAATAACATAGTAAAAACTCAGGAGGCTTGTCTAAAAGTGGAAGGGTGGCTTAAGCCCCATTCTCACTGTCCCGGATTGGTGCCCGGTATGTCCCGGTTTTTGGTTCTGGAGAAACCTTGTCAAAACGGAAAAAGAAGTCACCATACTAAACCGTCAAAAGCAGTACATACACCTATAATTGAATGACACGTACCTAATGTAACAGCCAATATACTAAGTATACATGGAGGTATGTCGATTTGGTTTTGTTTGTAAAATGGTGCAATGATGGGGAAGCAATAACACTTGTTTAATGCTACTTTAAACATTGTTTCCATTTCATCCTTGATGGTTGGAACACTTTGTTAATCTAGCCGACTCCGTATAACGATGCCTGTTGTAATTGTCGTCCAGACATTTTACTTATTGACCCAGACATCTCAGCTGCCCTGATATAAACCCCGATACACAAATTGCATACCAGCAGCTGACAACACGATTATAACAGCGGGTTAAATCATTCAAACCCTAGTCTAAGTGAGACGATTCATTTGAGTACCCACAACATAGTTTGTTTTGGTTGAGTACTAAGAGAGATATTTTGGAGGAAATATCAATTCACCCCCCCCCCCCCCCCCCCCCCCCCCCCCCCCCCCCCCCCACCTAGACATTACATTTTACCAAAAAAATCGGCAGTGAAAGAGTTAAAAGAAATATATTTACTTCACATGATGCAGGTGTCCGTCATGTTTTCCGGCACTAATGCACCAAATAACAACAATCTTCCCAAGTCGGTTACCTTCCTCTTGCACATCTTAATGTGTTCGGGGAGAAGAATGGACCTTTGACCTCATCATGGTAGTGTTAGAATTGTCAACTTTGAAAACATCTGAGGAAGGAAATACTTCTACCACTTCCAGATGGTTACAACATGTTTTCCTTGTAGAACATGACGTAGAACATTTCAAAGGCTGCACTAGGCATCGTATTTACTTCCAATAATGCCAGGAATGTTTTTCTAAACACAAGTGCATAGATACTTAACCCTTTCCCTCATACGACAATTCTGCAGCAGACGACTTTAAACATATTTTGTCAAAAAATAGAAAATCTCTATAATTGACTGGATAACCTATGACTAAAAGTGGAAAACATTATGGCAAATGGAGAAATTGCTCATTTTGAGCATTTTCTACTTTTGTCAGTATGTTTTCAAAAAGTCGTGCAGAGGCGACAGAAAGCGTCTATATGAGGGAAAGGGATAAACATTCCATGAAACATTGTGACGATCTACTTATATAATCTGTTTGACTCTATCCCCTTTCCCTCATACAACATATTTGTAGCAGACTAGTTTCCAGTTGGTATTGCTTGTTCGGGAGAGAAATTAATATATAAATTAAAAAGCTAGACTAACGATATCATTGTTCTAAGGCCGCTTGAATAAAACAACGTATACATACACTATCCTGGATTTCTTATTGGATTTCCTATCGGATAATAAATCAGAAAATCCGTTAATTCAATAGGATTATTTAAGGAGACGGGCTATTCTTTCTTTAACCGCAAAAACAGCTTCTTCTCATTGTAGTACGTAATTCAAGTGAGAAGTTCATGCTGGCTTCATTCCCCGGATCAGGTATATACAAGCGAGAAGTTCATTCTGGCTTCATTCCTCGGATCAGGTATATACAAGCGAAAAGTTCATGCTGCTTTCATTCCCCGGATCAGGTATATACAAGCGAGAAGTTCATGCTGGCTTCATTGCCCGGATCAGGTATATACAAGCGAGAAGTTCATGCTGGCTTCATTCGCCGGATCAGGTATATACAAGCGAGAAGTTCATGCTGGCTTCATTCCCTGGATAAGGTATATACAAGCACAAAGTTCATACTGGCTTCATTCTCCGGATTAGGTATATACAAGCGAGAAGTTCATGCTGGCTTCATTCCCCGGATCAGGTATATACAAGCGAGAAGTTCATGCTGGCTTCATTCGCCGGATCAGGTATATACAAGCGAGAAGTTCATGCTGGCTTCATTCCCTGGATAAGGTATATACAAGCAAAAAGTTCATACTGACTTCATTCTCCGGATTAGGTATATACAAGCGAGAATTTCATGCTGGCTTCATTCCCCGGATCAGGTATATACAAGCGAGAAGTTCATGCTGGCTTCATTCGCCGGATCAGGTATATACAAGCGAGAAGTTCATGCTGGCTTCATTCCCTGGATAAGGTATATACAAGCAAAAAGTTCATACTGGCTTCATTCTCCGGATTAGGTATATACAAGCGATAAGTTCATGCTGGCTTCATTCCCCGGATCAGGTATATACAAGCGAGAAGTTCATGCTGGCTTCATTCCCCGGATCAGGTATATATAATTGGTCAAATCAGGCGAAAAGGGCCTGGTATCATCTGCGAACATTGACGACTCCCTCATGTCTGTACGCATGCTCAACGTTATCAGAGTCTTCACTGTCCGTCAACACGAACAAGAGGTTAAGCCTCTGACAACATCTAGATTGTTTCGACCGGAATGATTAACTCATATATCCCTTTAACTTTTGACTGGCCGGCAAGCTTCGTATTCCGTTACCCGGCTCGATTGTAAGTATTTGCATTCAAAATAGTTCCATAAATTACATACTTTGCTGTTTCAAACAATTGTATTCATTTGTTTATGGATGGTTCAAGGACTTTGATAAGTTATCTGAGGACTTTGATAAGTTAGCTGAGGACTTTGATAAGTTATCTGAGGACTTTGATAAGTTATCTGACTTTATTATGTTTCAGTCGCAACTCGTGATCTTTTGGTATTGATGCATTCCCAACAGTTAAGACTGAAGATAGCTTTCAGAAGACTAACTAACGAGGAGTAAACTGGTCTACCCCCTCAATGTCTCTCTTATCGCTCGATCAGAACCTATGTTGATGGTACTCAAATGTATCGTCTCACCAAAACGACTCTTTTGAGTACCCACACCATATGGTTTGAGTGTCAAATAAGGATTTTAAAACATGAAAAATGGCCCTTATCTAGACATCTGGCTTGAACATCCATAAACTGTCTCATTAGAGTATTCATTATCCTTGTTTATATCACAAACACATAGATATAACAATATCTAGGTACACTTGTTGTGTGCAAGTGTTACCATATCTCTTTCAGCAACGAATTTTCTAAAGTAGGCTTTTCCATGTTCAAAATCGGGCCACTCCATTCTTCAATACGTGTTTTGGAATATTTTAATAACTTAAAGATAACTCAAAGATAACTCAAAGATAAACGACGACGACCTCAGGTGGGACAGCACGCTACGAGCTGACTAAAAAAAACAACAATATTTTCATCGGCACTGTAAAAGTTAAATGATTCAAAATCAAAGATCCAAAAACGCCATATGCGTTCATTCTTGGTCTATCGGCATGTAATATCATTAATTCAGGCAAGCGCATCACATGTTGCCAATTTAACAGGTCAGATAATTCATGTTACAAAAAAATCGTCTCTCTGAGACAAAACATTTGAATCCCGACACTATAGGGTTTATCGGAGTATTAGCCTTTTTTTCTAAAAGTGACATTATTAAACGCCTTTCTAACTCCTCCCTTTCACCCACTATTAGTATTTCCGTATCACAATGATTACTCTTTTAGTCCAGATCGTTGACATTTTGTCTCAGATATCTCAGTAACCGTGATATAAATCCACTTTTAGCAGCAGACCAAAAGCTTAAAGGAAATATATTGCGGGAAATAAGAGTAAAGTCCTCTGGATCGAGGTGGCTTTTATGGTTTCCGGTACCAATGTTACACATAACATTCTTCCTAGGAAATTAACATTTCACCTGCACATTGAAATCAGTTCTTGTAGACGAATGGACCTTTTACTTGATCAATGTGATACGAGCCGTCTCGCGAGAAAACCAACATTTTGGACTATGCGTAATGTATCGATCCAGATCAGCCTGCGAAGTCCGCGCAGACTATTCCGGGCCGACACATTCCGTCTCAGCGGGATAGAGGTATAGAGTAATGAATCCTAAAACAGAAAATCCACAGAAGGCGAAAAGCGTCTGTTGATTGATTGATTGGGGTTTAGCGCCGTTTTCAACAATATTTCAGTCATATCACGGCGGCCAGTTTACCTACTCATGCGTTTACTGTATTTCTCATACCAGTACTCAACAAAACATACTTTTTAAGCAACTGGCTGCTTTTCCGTATAGACTGTTAGCCCATTCGTGAACGACGAATGACGCATGTCACAGTTACTTTTGTCAAACGTCGGAAAGAATGTTTGCCGAGCTGGGATTCGAACTCACAACCCCTGGATTGACAGTTACTAGGGCTTGGCCGAAACGTGTATGTACGGGTTAGTCTGCGCGACATCTTTAGGTAGAATGTCCTTGTGTTTCAAGGAACTTATAAGCATAAATATTTAGGAAAACTCACTGACATTATTGGCGGTTAATACAAAATGCCCCAAACTTTCTGCGACAGACATGTTTTGACAGAACGCCTTTGTCCACGAATGATTAGAATGACGAACGGCTAGGGTGATAGGAATATTGCTAGGGCAGAATGTCACACACACTCATACAAACCGTTTCAAATCCGATATCTGAGGGAATTCTGCGGAGTTCACCCCATTGCCTTAAGTAGAGGTTTGACGCATACGTTGCTGGTGATATTTATCTAGCATTGTTGGGAAATCAGTAGCCTAAAGAGAACCTTTTCTCATTGTTCACAATCTTTTCAACTCTGTAGCATACCTCAGATGATTTCAAAGCATAATTGGTTTAACTATATGAGCCGTCCCGCGGGAAATCCAACATTGTGGACTCTGCGTAAAGTATCGACCTGGATCAGACTAAGCATGCCACGCAGGCTTACCTGGACCGACACTGTTCGTATCCTGTGGATTTTCTGTTTCAGGAATAACTAATGACGGAATGTGTCGGCCGGATCAGTCTGCGCGGACAGCGCAGGCTGATCTGGTCGATACATTACGCAGATATATTGACATTCTACCTTTTTGACTCTGTTTAACCATCTCCACTATACAACACACCTGCAGCAATCTACTATGAAAGCAAAAACGACAAAATATTGAGAATGTTCCGGCATATATTGAATGAAACCATTAGCAAGAGCAATTTCGCCATCAAATGTCGTCTGATGCAGATGCACCAAATTACATCTCTCCATGTGAACAGGTTACAATTAGTCAAGTTTCACACCATGTCTCATTATTTGAAAAGTGTGACAGCGGAATCTAGTATCCCTTTTCCCACCTACAATAAATCTGCAGCAGACGACTTTAAAAGGAAAACACACAGTAATAATTTATAAATGCAGGTATAATTACTGAAAATAGTTGAAAAAACTATGGCAAAAGGAGAAATTGCTCGTTTGATCAGTTTCTACTTTTGTCATAATGTTTTCAAAAGTCGTCTGCTGCAGCGGCATCATATAGCGTCTATATGTGGGAAAGGTTTACTTAAAACAAAGCTCAGTAAGGTTAAATGATTGGTCGGGTATCAACGTTAAACTTAATCTGTGGGATGTATCCTAATGGATCATGCGATATCAAACATTGATTTGAGAATGGCATCGATTCAGATCAGTATGAACGTAGACTGATCTTGAAATCAACATAGTATTAACCCTTTCCCACATACAACAAATCTACAGCAGACGACTTTGAAAATGTCTAGGCAGAGATATGAAAAATCTCTATCAATAAAAGTCAAACTCGTGAATCGAGTTGAAAACAGTATCACAAAAGGAGAAATTACCTTTTGTTTCTCGTCTGCTGCATATGCGTCAAAAATGCGTCTATAGTGGGAAAGGGTTAATTCAGATACAAAGACATGTTTAACCGGTATGGGTATACTGGTGTTATCGGCGATATGCGTAAACAGGTCTTACTGTGAATCCAAACAGTCTTACCAAAGGATTCATCGTCCGCCTACATAACCTAGAATAATCAGTGTAACTATTCACGAAAACCTAGACGTGTAGCAATCATTTATTCACACCCATGTACGTGTGTGATATTTTAGAAAAACTGAGATGCAACAAGACCTCTTTACGCCTGACGCCTCTCATTCAAAGAAGGTGAAACTTACCAAATCCAGGAACTATGATATTAAAAAGGCAGCAGACGATTGACATGCATACGGGCATTCTTGGTATGGCATTGTATAGCGATCCATGTTTCTCCCGAACTTCGATTACTTCCGGTCTATTATCAACAATTTGTACTGACTTTTTCTTGGTTACTTGCTGTTTACCGCTCCCGTCATCCGCCCCCATCGTTCAGCTCCTTTAAATAGCAAATACCTTTACTAAAAAACCGACATTCGATATAACTGGCTTGGAAACTAGTTTTTATTTTAATTGATAGGCGCACTTGCTATTTACTTTAATAGTTACTCCCGCTTCGAATACAAACACCTTTTACACTAATTTTCCTGGAAGAACACGAATAGTTTATCAAAAGAAAGAATTTTAAATATAATATGTCTGTAATTTAAAAAGAAAAAAAGATGCAATGCTGAATATGCACCCTGTGTCTCACATACAGTTATATACATCCAATACAAAATATAAATAAAGTGCACACTAAAAACACATATTCTAGCAACACACAGCGTAAATTACCAAAACAGTTAATAAAGAAATCCCCGCTAAATGATGTTTATTTCATTCAATCAGTAACACGCAGCCCGCGCGCGCCATACAGGAAGTCTCTCCATGTAAACATCTACATACCAGAGAGGAATATACCTGGCCAATATTTCGGAGAAAAAAACCTATCTATCCCTACACGCGCCAGCAACGAACTTGTTATAAACATTACATGGAAAGATCAAAGGTCAAGTCTGAGTGAAAAATAACGTGCTATTTATCAACGATTCGCAGAAACTATTGGCTCCCAAGAATCTTTGCTAATAACGCTTTACTAGTAATCTGCTCAAGTAGGCTGAATTATTCGCTTAGGAAGGAATAGTGTTGATTCTACGCTTTCCCACATGGAACAAATCTGAAGTAAACTATTTTGATGACACCTTGGTCCCAAAAATATCTGTTAATAAAAATATATTTATTGAAAACAGTTAAACAAAAATTGTGGCAAAATGAGAAATTGCTCCTCTGCAGCAGATTTGTCAAAATGATTTGCAGGTTCGAAAGGGTAAAATATGTATTATGTCGTCTGCTTCGAACGTTTTTGAGGAAATGCGTTCGACATTTTGGCAAGTACAGAATGATATTAAAATAGTGTAGTAAACATTGCGAGAAAAGGATATACTGAGGTAATGTTTTCTTTACTCACAATGTTTTGAAGGTCGTCTATTTCAAGAAAAACGTAACTCTGCCTGAAAGCTGGGAAATTTAAGTTTGTGTCTGTATTTCGTGTTGCTTTTTTAAGCGATAAAATTATAAATTTAAAATCTTGACTTACGAAATCATAGTTTTAAGATCACTCTGAAGCAGATGACTTTTGAAAACATCTTGTAAAAATGAAAAATTGCTCAGAACGAGTAATTTCTTCTTTTGCGACAATGTTTTCAACTTTTTCAATAATAATGCCTTCAGTTAACGAGCTTTTCCAAGTTTTTGTCTAGAGGCTTTCAACGTCGTTTTTGAAAACTATGTTCAATAATGATTTATTTTGTTATCGAGTTTTTCCATATTTTGGCCTAGATGCATTCAACTCGTCTGCTTCAAATTTATATGTGGGAAAGGGTAACCAGACACACTGGTCTCTCTTATTTTGTTAGAAATTATATCAATGGATGTAGTATGTAGTATGTGTACAACTCGTAGAGGGATATCGGAGGCTATGGTGACGGTATGCAAATGCTCGAAAAAGCTGTTCTGATCGCACCAGCAACAATACCTCTTTCCTCTGCAGTGATTTTTTTTTTATCACGGAGATCATTTGTAAGAGTTTATCCCTTGCTGCATTCAGTCGTTTTTAAACCCTTTAAGTTTTATTTCCAAGTTTTTTGAGGTGTTAAATATTTCGACGGCATGTGAACATGATAACATACTAATATCTTTTGTCATGGGAACAAACACTTATTAAAACTCGTTATTTTATTAAACAGCCCATCGCAACTTGCATTGTACCAACAATTTCAAGGTTGATACAACCATGAAAAATGCACTGGTTACAAAAACGTATATAAGCCGCTTTTGGCGAGATGGGATCTCATTTCATACACGCTGACTCACCAGAGAATTCACTATACGCGTGTTTCTTCAAAATACCGATATGTATCTTTTGGCAAGAAGCTTGAATTGTAGCCCAACTTGTTTTCAGCCAATTTTCTATTCCTCGAGCCCGTTACGGAGAGTCAATAAGACCTGATATCGCCTGACGCGGCTCCTCTTGCGGCCACTCCGTTTCCATATCGCTTATAGGGGCGTGATACTAGTGTGTCTACTCTTACAGACTATTACAATCAGATACATCAAGGGCCTTATCACATTCAGGTGGCCAGTGAAAACTGTTTATATAAACAACATGGCCATTATACAAGGACGTTTCGAACGTTTTATAAATGAATGCAGACGCCGAAATATCAAGCAAGAACGTCATCTTATTTCATAGGGAAAACTTTTGCAATATTTACGTTTGGCTTTCAAATGTCGTGTTGCACTCCGTAAAAGTATAACATAAATGGTTATGGCAGTGAAATCAATGATGCTACACTTCTAGGGTTTTGTCGGAAGTTACATATTGGTCTTTAGTACAGCATACACACAGGCTCATCTGCGTCTTCACCGTTCGCAGATGCAGTAAGACCCCTTAATCACCAGACAGGACTCACATATTTCGTTTAGATTTCGAAGTTTCATAAACCTATTATACATAGTCTTTGTTGAGATGAGTTAAATTCATTATACGTTGCATTGTGCTTGTAGCTAATAAATTGGAGGCGGGGTACCAAGAGTGAGTTAGAATGTTTGTTATGTCAATTGTCATGTCGTGTAAGCATAGCTGAAAACATATTTAT
Source organism: Serripes groenlandicus (assembly GCA_031761405.1). Classification (NCBI taxonomy): domain Eukaryota; kingdom Metazoa; phylum Mollusca; class Bivalvia; order Cardiida; family Cardiidae; genus Serripes; species Serripes groenlandicus. The sequence goes on from JASEVX010000001.1 coordinate 74,969,382, forward strand.
ATGTTTGCATTCCTTTTTCGGCGATAGCTGTTTAACCTCAGTTTTGACCTAGATGTTAAACAAATGATTTAGATTGTAAACCAATCAAATGTTGTATTTAATGAATAATGTCGAAGAAATAAAGGAAATGAAACGTTTTGATTATATATCGTCACGTGATAAAGTTAAGACTTTTTACTATTTATATAAAAGTCTCGAAATAATGGTTAATTTTTCCCCGATACAAACTACTTTTAACTCATATTCAGCGAACACTGGTTGAAAACATTGTGCTTAGTAGAGGTAGTGTTAAAAATGAACTATTGATCCTTTGTCCAGCATATTTTTTAACCCTGTATCAGAATCTTTTGATCAAATGTCCGGCATTTAAAATGTTCGGTCAAACGTTTGCTATTTATCGAATTTTGATTATACTATATCATGTATACTGATCTTGATATCAAGTAAAAACTGTTTGCAAACTGTTAGCACTTACTTCAGATCCCATGTTTCACTTAAAGTTAACTTGCATTGCCCGATACTCATTAAACAATATTTGTAAAATTATAACACAGCATCCCTAGCAATGATGAATCAGTTTACCAAACTGTAATAATAGGAAGGTTTATTCTGCAGATTCAGAAAGTGAAAGGGTATATGCACATCTTTAGATGAATTGTTAATGGCATTTCTCTTTTGTTCGTGAATACATTATTGAATAGGTTCCAATGTTGTACCATGGGGTTGCGTACTTGAATAGGGAGCAACCAACATTATTATTGTAAAGAAATGTAATATGTTTGATATTTTTTTATAAATCAATTAATTGTATTACCTGATTTAAGAAACAACAAGATACAAAATACGTATGTGTTTTAATGGGTACTTAATGAGTATTTAATAACTTTTCCCCAACTTCCTAGGCTACGCATTTTTAATAGTTTGGTTTACGGCCCTGACGACCCGCTTTATCAAAGCTCAGAAAAAATGTTTCTGTGGATGTTTTTGCATATTAAACGTCTAATCCCTACGACAAAACTGACTCTTTCTGCTCTTGATAACCTTTTATTATAGACTGTGGAAGACAGGTGAGCAGTATAGGCACATCTCTTAGCCTTCATGTTTAAAATAAAGGGACATTTGGCCTTTTTGTTCAAAATATTTACATCCTGTCTGTTTGCACAGGTTATTTAAATGTACTGAACTGCATCTGCTTGCTTTAAGTCATGCATCACAATCTTGCGCGGCGTCTTTGATGAGTTGCATCTAAATTCGTCTTGTTAGTTTGTTGCATGTGGGAAAGGGTTAAACTCTAGCTTGCCTTTTACGGCTCATATGTCAATATTAAATCATGTTCAATTCTGTCTTCGTGATGCCGAGTATGACTTAACTAAGATTTGATCGTAGAAAAATGTCCTTTTAGAAAATAAAAAATTGAACCGGGTATATGCAACCGAGCATAATTTAAGTAGTGTGCCAACTATATTATATGCATCATACATGATATGTAAATGAGTTTTTGTCATGAGTGTACATAGTTTGTTTACATTTCTTGTGTATCCATATATGGGTGTGTGTCTACATGTCATGCTTGTTTGTTTTTTTGGTGTTTACTGTAAATATGTACATGAACCAACAATATCTCCTACAAAGGGGAAACTAAAGAAATTGTATTGCATTGACTGATTTATATAGATTTATATGGAAATGACATGACACATAGGTCAACTCGTATTTGTAGTAGAGATGTTTTTGAATACCGGTGAATTTATATTTGAGTAATGTATCATCTTGAACACTGACTAGGACGACAAGACGGTCAGACGGCTGGTTAATAAATACTTTAACAACAAACAACAACAACATTTATTTGGAAATAAGCATAACGTATGCTTCTGGCACGAATACAAACGTTCAAATTTGATGTGAAAGATATATAGTATATGTATGCCTCCTACACTAATTTTATAACAAAGTAAATTAACATGTGTTGTTGTTGTTCTCACTCGGACATGAACAAACTAGAAGATAAGAAAATGCAGACGGGAACTCTAAAAACCCTTTCCCACATTCAGACGCTTTCTGACGCCTCTACAGAAGAGGACTTTTGAAAACATTGTGACAACAGGAGAAGTTGCTCATAATGAGCAAGTTCCCCATTTTGCCACAATGTTTTCAGCTCTATTTAAAAATATAGTTTCAGTTACAGAGATGTCTCCTAATGTTTGTCTAGAAGATTTAAACGTCGTCTGCTGCATATTTGCTGTATGTGGGAAAAGTTGTATACGCCGTACGCTCATTTAGATAATATCTTATCTTTGCACATACAGTCTGTAGTTTGTGCCAGGGTTTTTCAGTTAAATACACTCACCCTGTTTCTGCCAAACCTGTTTGCTGTTCAATGTGTATGTAACACCCACCAGTATCTCGTTACGGGTCCCTGCTAGGGTCGGGGGAGGTTTGGCAATGGTTTAATGTGCATCAATTTACAGTTCAGGCCACACGCGAGGTGGATGAAACCGATACTATACACGCTTTTATTACAATGGAACCGTTTATTTAGATCGTATAATAACGTCGGAATATTTAAATACATGTCAAAAACAATACATTGCTAATTAAAAGCAATGGTATTATAGTTGACTTACATTTTCACATTATTCCAGCAATTCTGAATAGTTAAAATTAGTATTAGTATGAATTTCTCCATTCAGTCACAATGTATTCAAACGTTGTATGCTCACTTAAAATGCATCTTTATATGGGAAGGGCTTATTCAAAACATAATTGTTCATTATGTGACTCTAGAAACACAATTGAAGGAATAGTGTTAAATTCAAATGACTTTCTTTTTATCAGTTTTCTATATTCAATTTATAAACTCTGCATAAAGTATCGACCCGGATCAGCCTAAGCAGTCCGCGCAGGCTAATCCGGGCCGACATATTCCGTCTCAGGAGGATAGAGATATACAGAAATGTTTCATGAAACAGTAAATCCACAGGAGGCGAGAAGTGTCTGTCCGGGTTAGCTTGCACGGCATGCTTAGGCTGATCCGGGTCTATATCGAGTCCACAGTGTTGGTTTCGTGGAACGGCTCACATAATAATGAACATTTTGTTGAGAATATTCATTTAAATACGCAGGGTTCATGAGAACATACACGTAACGCATACATGAGTATCTTATTTCTTTGGACGAAAACTCACTGCCTTTTTTACGGGGAGGGGGAGGGGTATCAGTTTAAATGCCTTTAAATTACATAATTACCAACTTCTACAGTTGAAAAGTCTTCACTGAATAAAATAAACCGTGCTTCAAGATAGTATTTGTGAGCAGTATATATTCAGATGAACAAGTTAAGTATGACGATGTGCAAAAGGAAATTGCTTAAAATTCCTGTTAACATTCAAGAAGACAAACAATAGGGTACCCATGTCAGAATTCATTTTGTTTATAATCGTTAAACGTAAATCGTTCCAACATCAAATGCACATACACTTATTTACAACAAAAAAGATCTGTTTCAACACTTGTCAAAAAATTATCAAGATTGCGATTCCCGGAGCACAGTTCATATGTCTACTTCCTGGTACACGATAGATAATCATATTCACACGGTACATCTATTATACGGTCAATGACATGGCGTTTTGACAGGAATGTTGGTCGATATCAGTTAGAAATGAGAGACTCAGGTGGGATTCTTTGATTAGTATCTCAAATATATTCAAGAGTTACCTCAGAACGTTGTGTGCGATAGTTTATAAGAGTGCATTGAGTATGTGGTATTTGTTCATGGGACGGTTTGTGGGGTATTACATAGTTTATAAGAGTACATTGAGTATGTGGTATTTGTTCATGGGACGGTTTATGAGGTATTACATGAACCTTCAAAACATCACAATCAATGATATCGTTTGAGTGTCGATTTCTCTTCACCTGGAGACTTTTGGACAAATTGTGATCAATTTATCCTGTCGTTTAACCCCCCTCCCTCCCCATATACACTAAATCTGCAGCAGACGACTTTAAAAAGTACCTCGGAAAAAATATGAAAAATCTCTTTAAATAAAAGCATAATCATTAGATATGGTTGAACACATTATGACAGAAGGAGACATTGCTTACCATGAACAGCTTCTCTATTTGCCACAATCTTTTTAAAAGTAATCAGCCGCAAAAGCGTATAACTGCGTCTGCGTTATGGTTTCGCGCCACAAGTAAACCGATATTCGGAACCTTATAACCATGGAAGATTTCGATCAGACTGAACAGACGAGCTGAAGGATAAGGACCACATATTTAAGTAATGCTGTGCAATAATATAGTAATGCTGAACACTTTAAGATATCGAGAGCTTGGCGTGAAAAGGTTGTAACTAAAATTGGTATTTTGTTACCAAGGTTAATCACATCATCATAAAGTCTTTAAAAGCGTTAAATCATTTTTTCTTTGTAAACAATGGACATTTAGGTGACATGGCTCGTTCTGAGCAATGGCACCTGAATTTGCATTGATTACAAAGGTGTCAAAATTGCCCCATAACCAGGGTTTTCAAAATAGGTTTTTAGTTACAACCGTTTCACGCCATTTCTCGATATGCAATAATATGCCCTCATGTAAACTTAGATAAACATCGAACACGTTGTTAATATAACGAGGAATGCGAAACAAATACTGCTTTACAATAAACATTGTAAATGATTGTTGTGAGAGAGCGATAAATAAACATGACATTATTTGTGATAAAACAGTATGAATAACGTATTTCTTAGGATCTGAATTGTTCGAGTTAATTTCTATGGAATGTCTTGTAACATATTGAAAAAATGCAGGGAAATTTTGACATAGAGTTGAAACATTTAAGGAAAAGGCGTAATTGCTCGATTTGGCTAGTGCAGAGAATTAACCAGAACAATCTTAAATGTTAACGGTATAAAGCGAGTCCAATTCATCTATCCAACATTTCGGAGAATTATATATGGGTAGGTGCCAGACTTTGCAGTCTGTTTCCAATTCTTATCCTCGCGTCATATTTACCATTACCAAAGCATTTGTTTTATGTTTTCTTTTGAAGCATGTATGTGAATGTTTGAAGTTTTGGAGGAAATCGGGGGTATTGTTTATTACTGCAGGAGTAAACATCGATGCAGAATGAATCATATATGTTCAGCCGTCAGATAATGTGTTTTTAGAGTCCTTGCAACGGATTCAACAAACAATCTAAATATCTATCGAATTCTTAATTCACAATGTAACAAACAATCTTATTGGATTAACATTTTGATCTTTTTTTTTTGTTCGTCAACAACTTAAACAAAAAGTGTCTCTTCATAATTAGAATGTATTTAAAGTTGTTGCTATAAAAGTACCATTATTTTTATTCATTCGACCAATCAAACACGGCTACTTTTATTCATTCGGCGTAATACGAGGCCCGGAAGCTCAGTCGGAAGCGATGCGGGCCGTCGATCCAGGTTTTGAGATCGAGCCCCAACTCGGCCAACATTTGTTAAGACGTTTGACAAAAAACAAGCATTTGACGCAGGATTTTGATTATCAAATGCAAGTTAAAATCTCCATATATGTAAGGCATGCTTTTAAATATATGATAAGATAACTGGAGGTCAACTAATGCATTATACGATTCAACTGTATTTACCGTTCAAATACAAAACATAATTAGTATATATCTTAATTGAAGATATTGCTCATTTTGAGAGATATTTCCTCTTTAGCATATTAACAAGATATCATTTTTTAACAGTTGCATTGGATTATTAAAGATCGGCGCCAAATGATTAATTTATTAGTTTTGATGGAAAGCATTCGAATTAAAGATATCTCTCTAACCTCTAACTTTGAAATATATATATCCAAATCAGTTCGACTACACTGGCTGCCTTCCACACTGACTTTTATCCCTTTTGACGGCAGACGAATAACGTTTGTCGCATTGGGTTTTGTGAAACGTCTGAATAAATATTGTTAGCGCTTGTTTCGAACTCAAAACTCCTGAATCGACAATTCGCGTCGCTTCCGGTTGAGGTACAGGGGCTCGCTCGCCTTACGTCAAATGAATAAAGATAACCACGTTTGATTGGTGAAGTGAATGAAACTCACCGCGTTTGATTGGTGGACAAAAACATGCATTTGTTTGACAAGAATCTAAGAGGTCTAACATAAACCAACACATATTCCAATTCAGAAATATATATATTTAAGTATGTTAGAGAGACATCTCTCTAAGTTATCGAGATATCATTCAAACATGATCAAAGTAGAGAAATCTTAAACATTATAGAGATAAATATCTGTATTAAAGGGATATCTTTCAACATTATAGAGATATCTACCTTTCTTACAGAGATATCTCTCTCAGTTAGAGAGATATCTTTCAAACAAATACGTAGTAACGGCTTACCATAGAGGTCCCTCATGACCCCGATCTTATAGATGCGTCAAAAGTGTTGATATATAAACTAACTGATTGTGAATCAAGTTCTTACCATTTCTATTAATATATTAATATCGCGGGAATCGAACCCGGGACCTTTGGAATACGAGGCCGGCGCTCTTTCCCCCCCCCCCCCCCCCCCCCTCCCTTTATTCAGTGAACGTTTATTCACAAGTTGAATAACTCGTGCACACTGTTTTAGGCATAATTATCATTTGTTATCTTTCTTGAACTGCTCAAATAAATTCGTCTTTTCACTATATATAGCAATTTTTCCTTTTGCCGACATGTTTTAAACTTTGTTTAATAATTAAAAATTCAGTCTAGAGATGTTTTGCATTACAAACTTATGATTTCTTGTGGACATGCTATGTAAATTTGCAGTAATATTTGTGCGTTGCTTTGCAATATTGAGTTTCACCACCTCAGATGAAATGGGTCTATAAGCGTTTCAGATTCAGTATCACATTTAAAGATACATAGTCGATAAACTAGTGGGGCTACACCAGAGGATGTTTGACAGAAGAAACACCTATGGACAGTATAGACTTTGGTGAGACTATAGTAGATGTTTGACAGAAGAAACACCTATGGACAGTACAGACTTTGGTGAGACTATAGTATATGTTTGACAGAAGAAACACCTATGGACAGTACATACTTTGGTGAGACTATAGTGTATGTTAGACAGAATAAATACCTATGGACAGTACAGACTTTGGTGAGACTATAGTGTATGTTTGACAGAAGAAACACCTATGGACAGTACAGACTGTGGTGAGACTATAGTAGATGTTTGACAGAAGAAACACCTATGGACAGTACAGACTTTGGTGAGACTATAGTAGATGTTTGACAGAAGAAACACCTATGGACAGTACAGACTTTGGTGAGACTATAGTAGATGTTTGACAGAAGAAACACCTATGGACAGTACAGACTTTGGTGAGACTATAGTGTATGTTTAACAGAAGAAACACCTATGGACAGCACAGACTTTGGTGAGACTATAGTAGATGTTTGACAGAAGAAACACCTATGGACAGTATAGACTTTGGTGAGACTATAGTAGATGTTTGACAGAAGAAACACCTATGGACAGTATAGACTGTGGTGAGACTATAGTAGATGTTTGACAGAAGAAACACCTATGGACAGTACAGACTTTGGTGAGACTATAGTAGATGTTTGACAGAAGAAATACTTATGGACAGTATAGACTGTGGTGAGACTATAGTAGATGTTTGACAGAAGAAACACCTATGGACAGTATAGACTTTGGTGAGACTATAGTAGATGTTTGACAAAAGAAACACCTATGGACAGTATAGACTTTGGTGAGACTATAGTAGATGTTTGACAGAAGAAACACCTATGGACAGTATAGACTTTGGTGAGACTATAGTAGATGTTTGACAGAAGAAACACCTATGGACAGTATAGACTGTGGTGAGACTATAGTAGATGTTTGACAGAAGAAACACCTATGGACAGTACAGACTTTGGTGAGACTATAGTAGATGTTTGACAGAAGAAACACTTATGGACAGTATAGACTGTGGTGAGACTATAGTAGATGTTTGACAGAAGAAACACCTATGGACAGTATAGACTTTGGTGAGACTATAGTAGATGTTTGACAAAAGAAACACCTATGGACAGTGAAGACTTTGGTGAGACTATAGTAGATGTTTGACAGTAGAAACACCTATGGACAGTATAGACTTTGGTGAGACTATAGTAGATGTTTGACAGAAGAAACACCTATGGACAGTATAGACTTTGGTGAGACTATAGTAGATGTTTGACAGAAGAAACACCTATAGACAGTATAGACTGTGGTGAGACTATAGTAGATGTTTGACAGAAGAAACACCTATGGACAGTATATACTGTGGTGAGACTATAGTGTATGTACAGACGCGTCTAAGGCGTCAATGTTCGACTATACGAACACCACATATTCTAACATATTCCCATATTTAGACGCTTTCTGACGCCTCTGCAATAGACACATTTTGAAAACATTGTGAAAAAATATGAAATTGATCATTATTAGCAATTCCTTCTTTTCCACAATGTTTTCAACTGTTTAATAATTGAGCTTTCATTTGAAGAGGTTTCAATATGTTTGTCTAAATGTTTTGAAAGTCGTCTGCTGTAGTTTTTTGTCGTATGTTGAAACGGATTGCACGTAACAACACAGAAATCTCATATTCTTTCATTTAAATTGACAGTTAAAATTGTAACTGTCAAATGTAAATAACTGGATGTTATTGGTCAGTGTAAAATAAAAGACGGGACCTATTATATAGGTAAAATTCACTTTTGCTTGCATTAACAAAATATGAAAATAAACGGTTGGGGACAGTCAACTTGGTCATAACAAAATGGGAAGAGGAGCACGTTAGTATTTCTCAATACTGCAGCACCTGGCTCATTTTTCCTTTGCGCCAACACTTTTGCCGAATTCAAAAAGTTGGTGCCATTTTCAAGACATTGGAGCCAAACTGGAGCCAGACCATTTTTTCTTAAAAACCGAAATTAAGAGTAGTTTGGGAAATACTGGTACTCTCATTTTAGGTTGTTTATTTATCATGGATTACGGATAATTGGGTAGTATTAACAACAATACACATAAATACACTTTAAATTTTATTAAGCATAAAATATATCATATTTCTTTCTTTTTTTATATATATATATATATTAAATCTCTTTTTTCAGGCACATTTTCAAGAACAGTATTGACTATTAACACTTATTGTTTATACCACTTTAAAATTCTTCGTGATTTCATTGAAGCCCAGTGCTTAAATGAAAGTTTAAAATTAAAAACATCTATATCTGGGCCATCAATATGAATTCTCATCAATTGTTCCAAAGTGTTCACTGATTGCTGTATTAATGAGGTTTTGTCTGCTGAAAAAATAAAAAATAAATACGGGTCTTATATACAGCCATGTCGGTACTTCAAACATACTGGGATATATTTTTAAACAATATAAAGTTTGTAGCTATATCTAAAAATAACCCTGAAAGACAAAATGTTCACAAACAGATACAAAAATGCGAGAGAATAAAACGGTTTGCACTTTAATTAAATTATTAAACTTTCCCGTTAAAGACATCTAATTAAATCTCGAATCAACATATAATTGAAACATAACACGATGCCGATATACACAGGAACGTGTCATCGCTAACAAACTTACCGATTAACAGATAAACTGATCGACAAGGTGAGAAGGTACACGTCGGTATTTCTGAACGATGTAAGTTCGAGTCTCCCTGTATATCTGATCCGTCTTATTAGAATCTACACAAGTTGAAAGAAGCGTAAAAGAAGTGTAACATATATGTGATATATCCTGTTCAGACTGTACGGATGCACAGGCTGATCTGGATATGCACTGTTCCAACACGCCGGGTTGTGTATTTTCTCACTGCCAGGCTCATATTATGTACACATATCATGTGTTTAATTGATAGTTTAATGCATCTACATATGTGACATGTTTCTCCCAGGATCGTTATCAAGGCACTTCTATACGCCCTTTCGATGTCGACGCTAGTATCATCCAAACCAAATATAGTCAAATTTCTCGCAGACGATCTAGGATACGGGGATCTTGGTTGTTATGGAAACACTTCAGTTCGAACGCCAAACATAGATGGTATTGCACATGACGGCGTTAAAATGACGCAACACGTCACCCCACCTCACGGCGACAAGCGTTTGCACACCAAGCAGAGCCACTCTCTGAATTGGACGATATCCAGTAAAATCAGTTGTGTGTACTTTCAAGGGTAACTTTTAGCGTTAACCTGTATGGTGTCACATTTGATCACGCGCTTAATGCGATATTGAAAGTACGTTGTTTGTAGTCATATGAAAATACTGTGTTACAAGGTGTAAATATATTTTCTCTTGTACGAATTGGGTAAATACCATGACCGTAGTTGCGATTGCATGTATAAAGTATTTGTGTTCAATGATTTCGTTCGACCTCCCTCTAAACAGATTTCGAAGCCATTTCTGATATTCTGTTCATTTTTAACCTCTTAATTGTTTGTCTTTCTAAGTAAGGAGTATACTATGATGCGTATACGGGTACTGGTGTAAATTTACCACTGGATGGACTCAAACTACGCTATCTTTGATCATTTTACCTGGTATGATAAAGTTAAGATGTCGGCTTTGTAATGCATGTGAATCCCCACATTAAAGCGTGTACAAGCCATATACGTGTATCTTACATGAAAAACAACCTGGAAACTAGGTAGACACGAACCGCCATAGATGAATTGTGGTTTTATATACAGTTGTAACAACGCCATCGAATTAACCACGCCTCTTCTTTACGATGTGACCAATATATCAATCTCATTAAAATCATCTCCTATTAACGCTACGCATAGCATATTTAGTCAGATCGTGTACTTAAGTCAGATTGTCCAATATATATGACGTGCTACTCAGTGCTATAAATAATCATAAATGGTCAATCAAGGCAATTGAAAGTCAATTTTTAATACGAAAGTTGTTACCAAGGCTAAACTGGCAACCTTGTTGAAATGGAAAATTTCCTTTTCGATGTTATTGTGATGATCCCAAATACCTAACTTACCGCATAAACAGTATTATAGTATTTTCTTATCTCTAACGAATGTTTTGAGGAGAAACAAATTCTTACAACTTATATTGATACCACTCGAAATATGTTTCGTGGTATCCCACGTCAAGGGTCTCGCGTCGTGTATGTGGGTAGTTTCATATTTTGTCCGAACTGTTTGCTTGATATTCAATAATTACTTGCGTCGAATGTGTGGGGACGTCTCATATCTTGCGGGAATCGAACTCGAGACATTCTGATCACTAGGCCGGCGATATTTCTATGCGCCAATGTTTAAAGTTATCAATTTTACTTCGCAGCCAACTGTGAAGCGAATTCCAAACTTTAACCCTGCTCTCATCACGACATTTTGATCAGAAGCCGGCGATCTACCTCTTAGCAACCTTTGCCCTCTTAAGAATTCCGGTGAACTATAGATGTCTTTTTATAGCTGGTCCTTAATGTGACACATAATTGACGGTTGAAACTTAGATATTGATAGATAAATATATGTTATTAAGGACAAAAGGCAAACAGACACACACACACAAAATTAACAAAGATAAATAGCAAAACATCAAAGTCGCAAAACAATGGAAATTCTAATAAAATATTCATTTCGTTTGACATAATTGACATGTTCTTGCTTTCGTAATATGTATTTTGTTTGGCTTGTGCCATCTTCATATGTCAATTGCTAATCTGCGTACAGAACCATGGACTCTTGTAAGAGCTGCTCTAAATGATTCTGATTACATTAGCTAAACACTGTTAATAATAAAAGCACTGAAAGAACTGATGGGACGGTTGTGTTTTTAATCGTAAATTACGGTCAAGTTGCATGTGTATGTACACAGAGGTCATTGGATGAAATCGAATGAAAACTTTATTAACCGTCTGGAGTCCCATATTAACCCCAATTTTCGTGCAATTTATTCAGAGTATTTGTTCGGGTCACCTACATGTAGGATTTAAAACAGATCATTTCCAAGGAAAACCGTATTGATACTTTACAAATAAAAGTCACATTATAACATAATGCCCTAACTCATTATTAACAAATGCATTTGAACAATACTTAGATATTCCCAAAACATATTTACAAATGACAGATGCACTCGCTCTATCAGAACCATAAGTATGTCTATGCGCTATTTTCGAATCCAATATCTTCAACAGCATTTAGCCAGGTACTCATCCAATTATTTTAAACCAGTTTTTAAAGAAATTAAAGCTTTACTTATTTGTGACACTACTGTCTTTTGAGAGATATGCCATGATGCTTTTGTGGAAAATGACATAATATAGCACGATATAGCAGCTCTTGCCTAAAACTATACAAGAAGCCTAATACATAATACGAGATTGTTATACATGTTTAATATAATACGTGCAACATAAAAGGTGTGAGTTCAAGACGAATTGATTACCCATATTTACAGGCTATACGACATAATATACAAAGAGAGTGTAATGTAAATGTCCTCCCCTGACCTTAAGACTGAATGCGCGAATATCATAAGATTAAGTAAAGTATGTTCCTTTTGTTCCTTATTAAATTATTGCTAGAACATATTAATCTTAAGAAACAAATAACCAGAGAACAGCGATTCCGAATCGTCTTTTTTATGGAAGACAAATACATAGATACTACCTCATGCATGTTATACATTTGTATAGATTTAACAAACAACAACAATTTCTATTCACTAGCTAGCTTTGTTGCCCCATTTAATATTGCAATTTTATTTGAATATGGTTCTATTGCAGAATAATATTTCAATTTGGAATAGCTAGCTATATGTGGTCTGTCTAAGTATAATATCAACACAATCAAATAATGAAGACCATAAATACAAATGAGTGCAATATCAATTAATTCATAGCAATTAGATGTTCGTAGGTCAAGAACCAGAACATTGGGTAAGGTATTCAAAGTTTTATAATTAGTCGGATCAATAAAGCCCATGATCTCCGAGGATTCAAGGTAAAGTCTGTTTCAATAACATTTACACTGCACAAAATAAAGTTACGTGGAACCAATAGTGAGCTTAAAGCTAGCAAGCTGTTCAGACGATTCAATACGGTGCACAAAAAGGTTGTTGTCCTTTACAAGAATAACCCCCGTCTGATGTCCAGGCGCTGAGGACATGTTTTGTTTTAACAAGTCGTCGGGAATCAAAGAAGATTAAGCTGCATTGGTGTGTCAGTTCTTCGTTTATAAAGACACCTGCATAGCCGGAAGTCTTTAGTTTCGTTTTGATTGTTAGAAGTTTAGTACGCGATCTGAAAGTGGCCAACTTCACAATAATATCTCTTGGCCTGGAGTTGGAATCGTTTCCGTCCACAGAGTTGGGTTTATCCTTACCAAGGCGATGGCTTCTATCGATTTCCGTGACGAATAGGTCGGCCCCTAGGTCTTTAGCCATGGAAATCACCTTGAGATCTGTAATTTCACCTGATTCTTCGGCAAAACCAGATATTCTTAAGCAGTAACGCCGGCTATACTGTTCGGCTCTATATGCTTTAGCCTCCAGGGTCGCAACACGCGCTTTTAATGCTTCATTCTGTGACTGCAGTTCACCTATCTGAGTATGCAAACCAGACAGAACACTGTCGACGATGGAACTTACGAGGTTGCCTAGTTTTGCCTGGAATGTGTCTGTTTTGCATTGGAGATGATAAGTTTCTTTTCCTCTCAGTCTTATTAGACTTTACCGTGCTTAGAAAGAACGTATAATATGAGTCTCTACTTTTTTTGCGCAGTATACTTTTTATTATTTCCGCACAGTGTCCTCTTCAATAATGACAAATATAGTCAAAAACAATACAGGTTTCAGGTGAAATACTGTTACCTGAGGCGAAATAAGTCTTCCCATTCCTGCAAAAGCAGCTGACATGACAACCAATGATGTTCAGGAGCCATTATCGTCTCGGATAATTAACATCCCTTATATGGGAGGCGATAATGGGTACTACTGCATAACACCACATATGAACAACTGCAATGTTCAATTCCATTTTCATGTAAAAAAAGACAAACAACTATGATTTGCACTTGCATGACGTCATTTAAAACAATGACGTCAACGTTATTTACTGTGTGTATACATTATACTTAATATTGTCTTTGGTACAGAATAAAGAATAATTTTGTTCGGTATAATCAAATATTTTTTTTCATTCAACTAATGTAGTAATGAATTGATTCACAGTAAATAGTGACGGATCCGGAACAGGGATTTAGATAATATAATATGACAGCTTCAAGAAGTTTTTACGGTGTGGATTTTGAATTAATAACTTTCAAAACACTTCACTTCGCCTACAAGTATCTGGACAATTTGGACAATGTCTTTTCAAAAATAAATCAGCTACCCGGCTAATTCAGTTTGTTATCGGACTGGCGGTCAATTCACTTGCAAATAGGAACGTGCAGGTTCAATCCCAACGTTACTAGATATTATTTTGCTAACATAGCTATTTAATTTGACCACCAATTATATTGATCCTACCTTATTTTGTAAGCCTCAGGGTGTGTTTATGTTGGAAACAACATTGCCAGGATCCATCAGCTTCTTCAAGTCATGGTCCGTGATTTGGCTTAAATGTTCAACCGACCCTTTCCCCTTCTTCTGCAGATCTGTTAACTTTGCTTTGAATGTTTTTCATGATGATGCAAACTCGATGTCTGTTGAAATATCGATACGATATGTCTCTTTAATTTACTTTGATAGGCCATATTTGACCGAGTGCAAGGCAGATTTCTTTAATTTATCCTCTTTTACGGTGCGAACCGACGCAAAGAACGTCCACAGATGAATGCTCAACACATTCTTCGGCATTTTTTCGAAGATGGCGTTTTCTGCCCCCAAATATGTCGGAAACAGTTTGACACTCCGATTAACGATCGGTTTGGTGCCGGTGGAATCTGTTGCGTCATCTAGTGTGTATAACTCTGCTTCCGAAATCGAAACAAACTGTTTGTTTACATAAGCAGTCATTTTGTTGCAAATGCCGTTCGCAAAATACGGTGACGTTATTGCTTTAGATAACATCATGCACGTGCATTTTAGACGCGCGTGCCATGTAACAGTATACTGTTAACCGGTCAAAAGCGTACTGTTAGCATGAGATAGTAAGAAATTGCCCATGATAAGTATATGAGAATTTAACGTTACAAAGTCACGTGAAGTATAATAATGTAATATATTGGTTGTGTTTAGAACTATCACTGGTGCAATGGGCTTGCGCATGCGCCGTATTTTACCGTCAGCTCTCGGATATTTCCGTAGCAGTTCGTCACTAGACTGGTTCTCGTTCGAGTTTGCAATAGAAGATTAAGTTTAGTGAACCAGTCTATTTATATGTGAGTAGTTTTTTTATAATTAAAATGTAAATTAAAACCATATTTTTTTAATAACAGAAAAATGAAATGCGAAGTTATTGTGCTAAGTTTGCGATTTTAAGAATATATTAAGAGTAAAAAAAGGACGCGCATGCGCAGACAAATGTTTACAATAATTTGGGGAGATCGAGGTCAACATGTTGGGAAAGGGTATCTTTGTTTTTGTTTTACGTATTCAACTAAAAAACTATTTTTATTATATATTTATATTATATGTTTAAAAGCGTGTTTCGTGTTTTTTTAATCAAACAGTATTTCTTAAGCCATAAAATGCTGATTCCCGCGTTAACATCCAATATTGCTGCATCTTGCAGCAATTCTTATTTCTAACATGTTTTGTATTTTACTTCTTATTTCATTCATTTGTCATAGTCAACAAAGACCGAACAAAATCAAGCATCTGGCTAACTCAAGTATTTACGAACTAATGAATCTAAAACCAAAACGTTATCAGACGGACTATTTTGTAGTATATTTGTATGCTATTTAGGAAACAGATCTCATTTTGAGTGATATATCGACTCTTATATCACGATTTGGAGTTCAGTTGTATAGTTATTAATCACGAAGGCCGAATGTCCGGATCGATTAATTTATACACACCTGAACGACAAATCGTGATATAAGAGCCGATATTTGAAGATGAAGATACCATAATTGATGACAAGGATTCTTAAGCTATGATATATGATAAAGATTTAGACAGTGATATTACCATGGTCGAACAGCATAAAAGCTGTTTTTCAACAAAATGATAATAAAGTTATGGTATAGATGATATCGTAGCAGAGATATACAAGCAGTCCTTCAATATAACATTTCTGTTTCTTCTCGAATTATTTATATATATATTCGCAAATAGAGGATATTCTTAATTCTGGGGAAATGGTATAATTTCAACATTGAAGGGAGGGGATGTTCATAATGTACAAAATTGTACACCAAACAATCAATCAACCCTATTAATGATTGTTTAGTGTTTTACACCGCTTTTCAACCCTGAGCAATTTCTTCTTTTGCAACAATGTTTTCATAAGTCGTCTGTCTGCTGCAGATGTGTCAGCAAAAAATAAACGGCTTGTACACATTGTTCTGTTATTATATTTAAAACCAATAATAAGCTGAAAACCACATAGCAGAAGTGTATTGGATAGTAAACATAATTTACCTGGCACTCATAAATCTTCGTGACGTTTTATTCTAAATTTAGATTTTGAGACAAACAGTAAATGCAATATCCAATTTAAATCGGTTTGTACCCATTCATCGTTATCAGCCTTATACGTAGCTCGTAGATCTGCCAATACAGTGGTCATAGGTTCGGATCTCTGAAACTGAATGTCTTTTAATTTGATGACCTTTTTATAATGATACTCTTCATGTTGTATGTGAAAGTTCTTCTCTCTCCTTTTTAGCTCGACTATTCGAAGAATATGAAAGTTATACTACTCACCCTGGCGTCGGCGTCCATGTCACACCTTGGTTAAGGTTTTGCATGCAAGTACTTAAACACTAAACGTATTGCATTGAATCTTTCTACAACCCTTCCAAACTATCACGCCTATGTAGATTATCAAGTTAGATAACTCTATCCTGCATTTTATGCAAGTTATGGCCCTTTTTTAACTTAGAAATTCTGGTTAAAGTTTTGCGTGCAACTAAAGTAAGAGTCCATATCTCAGTATTTACTTGATGCATTGCATTGAAACTTTATACAACCCTACCCAATTATCACACATATGTAGATTATCAAGTAAGATAACTCTATCCTGCATTTAATGCAAGTTATGGCCCTTTTTTAACTTAGAAATTCTGGTTAAAGTTTTGCGTGCAACAACGTTAAAAGAACATATCTTAGTAACTACTTGATGCATTGCATTGCAACTTTATACATCCATTTCCAACCATCACACCTATGTACACAATTAAATACGATAACTATATCTAGCATTTTATGCAAGTTATGGCCCTTTTTGGACTTAGAAACTCTGGTTAAAGTTTTGGAACTACATTTAGAGTGTAAACTCAGTAGCAACTTGAACCATTGTATTGCAACTTTATGCAACCTTTCTCAATTTCACAACTATATACACAACCAATTAAGATAACTCTATCCTGCATATGGTGCAAATTGTTGCCCTTTATTTACTTAGAAATTCTGGTTAAAGTTTTGCGTGCAACTACATTAAAAGAACATATCTTAGTAACTACTTGATGCATTGCATTGCAACTTTATACATCCATTCCCAACCATCACACCTATGTACACAATTAAATACGATAACTATATCTAGCATTTTATGCAAGTTATGACCCTTTTTGGACTTAGAAACTCTGGTTAAAGTTTTGGAACTACATTTAGAGTGTAATCTCAGTAGCAACTTGAACCATTGTATTGCAACTTTATGCAACCTTTCTCAATTTCACAACTATATACACAACCAATTAAGATAACTCTATCCTGCATATGGTGCAAATTGTTGCCCTTTATTTACTTAGAAATTATGGTTAAAGGTTTGCGTGCAACTACATTAAGACTCAATATCTTAGTAACTACTTGATGCATTCCATTGAAACGTTATACAACCCTTCCCAACTATCACACATATGAAAATAATCAAGTTAAATAACTCTATCCTGCATATAATAAAAATGTATTACTTTTTCAGCAATATAATATATGTATATATTTTGTCTAATGTATGTATAGAATGTAAATATTTATCATTGTCATATTTTCATGTATCTATTGTTTATGGCCAATGGCATGTGTATTTGCCGAATGCCTAATAAAATTGAGTTGAATTGAATTGAATATAATGCAAAGTATCACCCTTTAAGAAATTGTGATTAATGTTTTGCATGCAATTACATTAGAGTCCATTATCTCAGTAACTTAAATAAGCGGTGAAATAGGCGAGCGTGCTGTCTTCCGACAGCTCTTGTTTATAAACATGTACATGTAATCAGTCAGGTACATGTATGTAATTAATTATATGTATTCTATATTTACTAATTTACTTTATGAAGTTAAATGTGTGACGATGCGATACGTTGAATTTTAGGGCAAGATCACATTTACGTTGAGTAAATTGAAGGAGAAAGGAATCTCATGATGAACAAAATGATTTTTTCTAAAAAGAAAAGAGATAGTCGAACGTAATTTAGATTAAATTTCAATATAGGAATGAAAAAAGGAAATGAAAGAAAAATAACAATGTTCGCATAGCAGGAGAATCGAACCCATGGACATTTGACTTACAAATCTAAACTTCTTTGTTCTTACAACCCAAGCTATCAGGACCGTGATATTTACACTCGGCTATACATTACGACTAAATTACAGTTTGTATAAATGAAAAGTTTTCCAGCTGAATATACATCGCACTTTATTGGGATTGTATACAGCTTCACCGAGTAACCTATTTTATTTATTTACAAACTTAAAAGAACTTCGTGTTTAATACATGCTAGATGTTATAATAATCGTAAACAAGTTGATAAGTCGATTACAAACGAAGCAGACTCAAATCCAACAAGCAATTAACAAAATGCTAGGCTTTTATTATTACTTTACTTTGACTATAACTGATTTGTAAGGCAGATAACACGTTGGTTGTATTGTAAATTGTAGAGTCGGCTCATAACATGATTTAACTGATAATGTTTACTATTACCTTAAGACCGGAACGTCCAGGATAGTTCAATTAATATTCATGTTGAAAGCGTATTGAGTTGTGTAAAATACGGGTATTCGCATTCTTTACGGTAGACTTTTTGACTCTCGTGATTTTACATTTAATACATTTATAATTTTGAGAAGTAAGGTTGCATGATTTTGGCGAGAGATTTGAATGCACGTGTAGGGAATTGCAATGTTTGTGATACTGTTTTGGATATTGTAGACTATAATGAGTATTCACCTGAGTTGCCTCCTGATAGGGCCTCTCAGGAAAATACTAGTTATCCAAGAGGATTACAATTAATAAACCTTTGCAAAGCGACCTCTCTGAAATTAGCCAATAGCAGGCTTTTCTCCGACTTTAACATTGGTTCATATACTTATTCTAGTAGAAATGCGTGCAGTACAAGATACTATTTTTTTACAGGAGAAATACTTTAGCATGATTACAGAGTTTAGGATTGGTCAGTTAAATATATACACCTATGTACACATATATGTACACATATATACACACATATGTAAACATATACATATATAAACATACATGCCCACATACACATACAGACACTTACACAAACACACCAACATACTCACACACATACACATAACAATACTTACGTATACACACAAATGTAACATATCTTTTCGTACATTTGTCATATTGAGTGCATACGCTTAGTATACTAATACGATTATT
Organism: Serripes groenlandicus; assembly: GCA_031761405.1. Taxonomy (NCBI): domain Eukaryota; kingdom Metazoa; phylum Mollusca; class Bivalvia; order Cardiida; family Cardiidae; genus Serripes; species Serripes groenlandicus. Next base: position 74,989,227 of record JASEVX010000001.1, read on the forward strand.
GATTAAAGGAGTAAGACCATATATATATACAAAAAAGGTACAAGGAATGCCGCTGTTTATGGAGAATTAGGGCGCTAACCTTTATGGTAGACATGGCCCAACTTTTAAATTTTGATTAAAACTTATTAAAACTAACAACATTTTACTTAAAACCGTATATAATGAGTCTTTCACGCGTTGCGCTACAGAAAGTAAAAATTGGGTATATAATCTGAAGTTAATGTTAATGTTAAGCGAATATGGTTTTGCATATATCTTTGACAACCCAGGATCAATAGACAGTAACTCTTTTTTACCTATTCAAGCAAAGATTTCTTGACATATTTCTTCAAAAGTGGCAAATGATTTATTAAACAACTCTATGTTAAACTCTTTATATATACACATCAAAACTGATTTTGGTTATGTTAACTATCTTTTTCAAATAAGTTCATTTAATCTAAGAAAACAAAAAAACAACTATTCGTGTTTCTTCTCACAATTGTTTTATTGAAACATTACGTTATGGACGAGAGGGGAGAGAAAGGTGTGAGAGAGTGCGTATTTTGTGTGAAACAGCGGACGTTATCAGTAAACTAGCTAATTATACATCTTTGGAAACAAAACGTAGAAATGGTAATAACCATTATTTTATACATGTTCACCATGCATATACTCATAGTTATATACGAAATTGTTCATTCTTTATGTAGTAACATGTTTCTGTATTGATGTAACCGTGTTTGATCTTCTTTAATTCATTTATAAATATGTTTAGTATGACGAGACACATACATGTTGTATAAGTTTATAAAATATATTATATCATATTCTATTCTATTTAATTAGTTCTCATACAGTTGCGTCAGTAATGTAATACTTCGCATCAGAGCATCATTTTCCCAAGATCAACATTGTTATTATTGATTCATGAACAAATGACTATTAAAACTCACGATGACTATCTGGAACTCTTTTTAATTAAAGGGATACATTTCATGCCGGTTTGTTTGCAAAATTACCATGCTTACATACAATTAAAATATAGAATACGCTTTAAAAAACATAGATTTATAGAAAACAATTTGACCGAGATGGAAAATTTGAAAACTCTTCACATATTTTAAGAAGAAACGGCGTTATAGTGACAATGACATAAACTTGGATGAGATTCATTATTATTTGTCCACGTTGAGCAGCGAAATCTCTAGTTATACTAATGAAGCAGTTTAACTTGTTCGTGACCGTAACAACGACGTGTCAAGTGGTGTTAAAGAATTATGACGTCCTTTCACAATCAATAAAATATGTATTGCTGTTAAATGTTTGTGCCTTGTTCTCTTATTAACTGTGTATTTCTGTTTAACATTTGAAAGCCAATGCTTTTCAAAATGCCACAATACAATAGACGGTACCTCAGAAGTACAGTCCAACACTACCATTTTTAACAGGCTTATAAGACAAAGAAAAAAGAAAACAAATGAACATGAAATGGCGAGTCAACTGTATTTTGTAGAATAAGAATACCACATTTTGTATGGTTTTAAGTTTTTTTCAATCGTAACTAAATTTCAAATTATTAAGATACATGTAAGACATAATTTTTAGACAAAAGTCGAATGCTCCGTTCTTAGTTACAACTTCGGCAAAGATCTGTTTGATTCACAACATATTGTCTTTGGCACTGTATCCGATACATTGTTATGTCCAAGTTGTTGAGAATGTATCTGCTATCGTGACACAGACTCTAGATAATTAATCCATGCAAATACTGATCAAATAGAATGAAATAAGTATTTCTTTGCTTAGTTTGATTGATATATAATTAAGATAGTATTCGTTGTTTAGAAATTAATTGTTTTGACCCAAATAACGTTAATTGTTCTATTTAAATATTATTACTGTTCGTATCCAAGGAAAGAGTTCTCTTCGAACAATGCACCCAAAATATATTATTTCTATTTAAATCGAAGTGCATTACATATTTCCCGAAAAGTTTTGTTAGCCGCCTCTCGTAATGAACTAATACGCGTGGCATATACAATAGGGTTTAAACCCGAATTAACTATAAACAGCGTGCATACGGTGAACCGTACATTTCGTGATATTCTTTGAGAGTTTTGAATAAAAAGGATCGCCGTCACAGGGAACGTGAACACGTTAAACATCAGTAGAAGAATGCCTAGTGTAACCAAAACACGTTTCTGAGTTGTGAGGGTATTTGTAGATTGCCTTGATGGACCCGTCGTTGTTGCTGTGTTGACGTTGTTGCATCTGGACGTACCCGTACTGGCTTGAGTTGATGTATGTGAAGCCACTGTAGTAATTTCCGTACCATTAGCGTCGGTTTGAATCGGTACCATTTTCCTGATGTGCAAAAACAGGCGGCAGCAAGTTATGACATATATCACATTGGTCAAACACTGGGAGACGAAATATGAGAAGGCGATGGCCCACATTGCCCGTATTTTTTTCGTTCCAAATATAGTCTCAGCATAACAGTTCATCATCCCGTCTGTCCACTGACCCCATAACACAAACGGTACTAAGATGACCAGACCGGGTACCATCCATGACACCAGGATGACGCAATTGGCGAACGTGTATTGGCTTGACATTCGTTTTGGTTCCACGAATGTTATTAGGTTGATATTTCTAAAGATACACACGCCAAGAACGTGATACAACGTAACACACTGAATCGAGAATAAAAAGTAAAACGTCGCAAGACAAACGACACCATATGTGCGACCGCTACTAAATTCAATAACCAAGAATGGAATTGCCGTCAATCCAACGAGTAAATCGCTAATGGTCATACTGCAAGTCTGGCGTGTAAAGCTTGTCCACTTTCGACGCCTGTTACGAAAGAAACATGCAATGATGAACAAGTTTGCCCCAATAGTCCATATTGAGCTAAAACTAGCAATTAGATAGAGTATCGAGCTGATTCTTGGCCATTTGGGGATGGTCGCTGTTTCATTCCCCAGAATCTGTTCTGTGCTGTTGTTCATGGCTGATCCTGCAAGAATAAGTCAAACTGGACTTATACATTTTTTCGTTACTTGGCTATGGCAAAACTCTGTCCAACAAACAACTTCTCTTCAGCAGATGGCTTTAAAACTATCTAGACAAAAATATGGAAATACTCTATAAATGAACGCAAAGTTATTGAATAGAGAGGACATAATAGAGTGCCAATGGAGTAATTACTCTGATGTGTCAAAATAATTATAATTCCTCATACTTAAAGAGAGGAATATTTGTTTTTTAATTACTTCAGCGCTCTGCTTTTCATGAAAGCATTTTTTTTTTTTAATTTCTTGTATTATTGAACTTTGCGCATTTCATCAATTTATTTATTTTTTAAAAAAGTCTTGTATTTTTGAAATTTGCGCATTTGTATTTTTTTTTTTTTTTTAATTTCTTGTATTTTTGAACTTTGCGTTTAGTTCAAAGTTAAAGTCTTGATTTTTACATTTCCTCAAACTGCAAGGGTTTTCAAACTTTAGTCATAGTTATATCTTATACTCTTCATGACATGTTGTAGCTAATGAGTTTTACCTATTTGTGTCGTAAAAAACATGAATTTTGGGGGATTTTGATTGATTCATACCTTCTCCATTTTTTGCTAGATTGATTACACATTTTGGACACACATTTAATGAATAATGTTTTTAAAAATATTAAATTGTTTTTTGGTGTCATACATTAGGATTTTTTATTTTCATGAATTTTGTGTACTTTTTGGGCCTTTGGTAATTTGTCAATGTTACAATTGTGTTTAGCTCAATGTTAAAGTTTTGTTATTTTACTCTTTGTCTTTTACACTTGCATTGATAGTCAAAGCAGGGGAAAGCGAGACATTTAATTACACGTAATTGTTGTTATTATGTATGAGGTAATAATTCCCAGATAAACGAAAAACACTTCATTTGCATCTTTATACAACTACTCATTGACGAATATTTACAATAATGGCATGGAAAGGTTAAAGATAATGGTGTTTTAACCGTGTATAGAGAATTTAAAATTTCCTCTGAATTAGAATCTTATATAATATTGTATCAAGAAAACTTAGAATATCGATTACAAAGCTACGTGTATATGCTTTCATAATTTAAGTCTACATACTGGTAGATCCGATAAACTAGAACCTCACTTGCGATATTGTCAAGTATGTGATTCAAATGAAATTGAAGACGAATTTCATTTAATCTTTAAGTATACACCCTATGATGAATTAAGAACTACATATATTTAACATTATTATAGAATTAGACCAATTATGTTTAAACTAAAGCAGTTGCTTAATACACAAAACAAATCTGAATCTTTTAGGTTAAGTAAATATATATCAGAAGCATTTAAGATTCGCTATATGTTATTGACCGATAAATAAGGCATGGAATACGTTTACAGGTTGTATCCAATAGTTTGATGCATCATTTTTATTTTTCATATATATGTATCTATATATATATATATTGGATTCACTTATATAATGTATATACGTTGTCTAGATAGCTTGTAGGTGGAATCTTTTTTTTAAAAATAGCATTTAAAAAGATAATGAAGATACATGTTTTATAACAATCTAATTTCTATACAATATCCCTGAACCAACATAACCAGAAAAGTGTCTCTTATGAAACTTAGTTAAAGACACCTAACACTATTTTGATTTAAACTATCAATTGAAAATGGTTTCATTTATAGTGTCTGCTCTTGATCTAACACCCAAATGTGTGAATTTCCGTAAATTTGTCAAACACGGTGAAAGTGACGTATTTCATTGTTTTCTCGAAGTCAATCAATCAATTGTCAAAATGTTCATATTCAGAATTTGTGACCTTGACCTTCCATGTACAGACCTTGGTCTTCATTTGACACGCTGTCTGGTCATGGTGTACTTGTGTGCTAAGTTACTTGGGATTCCTATGATGCACGGTTGAGATGCGGGTTGGACAAGAAACAGTCCTATCAAACATTTTTCATTTCGATCTTTGACCTCTAAGAGTTACATTGACCTTTGATGTACAGGACTGGGTCTTGCGTTCCACATGTCAGCTCATCATGGTAAAAATGTGTTCCCAGTAACATGGGAACCCTATGATGCGTGATTTCTCATTTTGACATTTGACATCTAAGTGTGACCTTGACATTTACGGTACAGGCCTGGTCCTATGCGCAACACGCCACCTCATCAGGTAACCATGTGAGCCAAGTAAGTTGGGAATCCTATAATGCATGGTTGAGTTGCGGGCCTGATATTTGAGGTACAGGCCTGGGTCTTCTTCTCGACTCACCGCCTCATCATAGTGAACGTTTGTGCAAATTTTCTTGGAAATCCAATGATGTATGGTTAAGATGCAGCGCGGAAAAAGTTTGGACAGACGGCCGCACTGACTCATGGACGCACGCACGTACATACACCGAACCGCCAATATGACAACTATGTCGAGCTCACCGCAAGTTGGCTCTACAAAAACTGACATATCTACGTTTTAGCAGAAACTTATTGACTGCTTTTAAAATTGAGTTGAACAATAACGTGAGATAATAAGAATCTTGACATAGTCTGGAATTTTAATTAACGACTCCAATGTGTAAACACTATTTAACCACTTTCCAACATACATCAAATCTGCAGCAGATGACGTTGAAAATATCTAGGTAAAAATACGGGACCGGACATCAGTATAAATGAAAGTCTAATTACTGAATCGAATTGATAATATTGTGTTTGAGGCCTCAAAATGCGAAGAGGGAAAGAGACAATATATAAAATATTATCCAGTTTACATGCCATTATTTGTGAAACGCTCGTTTTTCAACAAATCGTTAAATTGTGTTATATTTAGTTCTTTAGTATTTTTGGCAAATGATGTTTTGTAATAATTAGGTTTACCTTTTAAATTTAGGTTTCTAATAAAATGAACGAATTAAAAAGTTATTAAATCAAAATAAGTAAATAAAAGATGTGATCTAATAACTCACCTATATTAAATTTTCTTCCTTATTTAACGTTTTGAATATATACTGTCGCCGCTGCACCAACGTTTTTAAGACTGACTTTATATGTAATGATTTGTATCGCTGATTATTTGTTATCCACCACCAGTCACAGACAAACGTGGCTTTGTATGTTAGCTTATATCGGATAAATAGTCTATACAGCGCTTTGTTCACAACACAGTTACAATTGGTGAAAGAAGAATGACGCTTGTCACAAAGACTTTTGCCAAACGACGGAAAAAATGTTGGCCGAGCTGTGGTTTGAACTCACAATCCCTGCTTTGACAGCCCGCGTCGCTACCGATTGAGCTTCCGGGGCTAGGCCGTATTCAAAAGTACTCTCTTAGTAAAAAGTGCGAATTGACCCTCTGTAACGATTAATTATCGAACAATGCAGAGTGAGAGTAAACTACACGCATAATGATCTGATTCTATACTGGTCTCAATTGTCGTAAGGCTGGTTTTCGTATTTTTGTAATCATTTCTGGATTAGGTTTATGCAGTTTCATATACAAGTATTAGATTCATTTCCGACGAAACGGATTGCAATCGATTTCGATAGCAATCACAATTACGCATCGAGTATTCTATCTGTACAAGACATAGCGTATTTAATGTGAACTATGTGATAGATGGCACCTTGGCGTAGTGATATATCATGAAAGGTTCAGGTATACAGACCCCCACATATAATAGTTATCTTGGTAATATCAGTTTGTCTCCAACTTCTGCAATACAATTTGTACCTGTATACAAACAATGACACAATTTAGGATATTATAGTTTAACATTTTCCCATTTTTATCGATTCCGATTGATTCCGAATCAATCTTTTAACTTAAAATTATCACGCTCGATGCCTATATCCTGGAAATCTAACCAGACCTTGCATAGTTTTCATGGACCTCAGCCCCAACCCTTACCCAAATCCCCTCATCACCAGAAAGACGAAACCCGCTATCAACAGGATATTTGAACCCGAGGCCGACATTTTAAGCTGCACCAGTTCTATTGAGCACGTTTCTGGGAGCATCCGACTAAATACATTGTACCGCACTGTAACAACATAGCATAGATTGTATGAACAACCCTGTCGAATTGATTGATTGGAGTTTAACGTCGATTTCAACGTTATGTCAGGTAAATCACGGCTGCCAATTTTCCTAATGTTTATTCCTGGTGTTCCCGTACCAATACAAATCACAACATTATTCTCAAATGATTGGCTTCTTTCCCACATAAAACTGTTTAGCTCTTTTGCGTAAGAAGAATGCCGCTTTGTTACAATGTCTTTCGTCAATCAACAGAAAGAATGAATGGTCGATCCAGGGTTCAAATTCACGACCACTTGATTGTTAGCCCTCGTCGTTTCTGACTTGGCTATCGTGGCTCAAAACCATTATTGAAAGTGAACTTGAAGTAAGAAGGCCATCGGTGAAATCTAAAATTGTCCATGTCGAATGGAGAACGTATTTCGCTCTTGTATATGGTAACGAGGAGGCAAAGAGACAACTGAGTGTACGTCTCTGCATCACGTCGTGTAAATAGATATGTTCGAATAAGTAAATCCATTTTTAACACAGAGGGTAGATTGTTTTGGTGAAGTTATTATGTTATCAAACATGCAGCGTACTTAAAAACAAATTGAAAAATGATTGCCTTCTTTCTGGTACGATCGCGGAAGGGTTTACAGTGAACTCGCGATGACTCGAACACGGGATAACTCGAATCAACTCCTCGAACGGATCTGTCTTTTGAAAACCGTGTAGCAGCAGTTTAGATTGCTCAGACAGGCTGCTTTTCCACATGAATCATGGTAAAATATGACGCTTGTATCATTGTTATTTTGACAAATGACGGGACTAATATTGGCCGATGTTATCGAACCCTGGACCGACTGAGCAACTAGAAATCGGCCGGTACAATACTACTAACGCACGTCTACTTATTCGAATAACTGTTTCACTCTTTCCTACATTAGGCGACATCGGTGCAGAATTATAGAAACTCTTTATAATTGAAAGTACAATTACTGTATCATGTAGATAATACTGTGTCATTGAGCAACTTCTCCTTTTGTCACACTGTTTTCCAAGTTCCTGTGCCGCAGGTATGTCAAAAGGTATCTGTCAATATGTGGGAGATCGTTTACCTTTACTAACATAAAGCTAATTGTAATGCCGTTCAGTAAATAAGTGCTTAAGCCGGAAATCGAATGACAGAACATTAGCGCAGTCAGAAACCTAAAGACCTGTTATTTTAGGTCTGTGGCGTAGTATAGATTTCGATAACTCTTGGTATCCGCATAGTTTGATCCGATCATATACTGTTCACTCATTACTTTAAGAAAGTATTAAAAGGAAAACTTATTATCATAAGAACTCGGATAAGATCCCATGGATGCAGATCTGATAATAGTTGACATACACATAGTATAAAGTTGGTTTTACGAGAGTAAATAGCCTAAAATAACAGCAAAAACTATAAAAACTAAGTTTCATCTTTTTTTATTTTGTGATATGTCTATTAGTAGAACATTTATTGTCTGTTATCCTGGGATTAAATATGTGCACCATGATACAATATTCTGTCAAAATTCTTCACGAACTACCAAATCTTCACAATAATCTATACTATCTGACTGTGCGTATAGGCTGTAATGACGTCACAGCTCGGTTCGCCTTATCGTGATTGTTTGGAAAGATAAACTTGACATTGTAAATCACACAACTTTGACCATATATATCTTCCTTTTTAATTTAATTATAGAAATATGGACTGGACAGTCTGCTTTGTTGGAATCAAATCACCTTATACGTAAAATTTCTATTATTTTTTCTTTTTCTTTACATGTCTCCTTTAACAGATAACAACCCACTGACATATAGTCTGACAACAGCCAAACTTGACGCAACATTTCAAAGATGGGCATTAGCTCTTGGAGAATGCGATTTTGAAATAAGATACAGAGCTGGATTAAACAACATAGATGCAGATGCTATGTCTAGATATCCCCATGACAAAGTACAGTCAGAACCAAATGAGATAATATGCAGTAATACGGATACACCGCCTGTTATAGACACAAAGTGTACACATATAAATATTATAGATTCTACAAAAGACAATGGTTCACCAATGGCTCAGGTAGAGTTCAGAGAAATATGGAAAGAACAGAGAAGAGATAAAGTTATAGACAGATGGAGAATAGCCTTATTGGACAACAAAGTACCGACTAAGAATTTGACAAAGGATGACATGGGAATGAAAAGGCATTTTAAAAAGCTCATCATGAAACGAGGAATACTGCACAAACAGAAAATATTAGAAGGCGAAACGATTGAACAGATAGTATTACCGGGTTGCTATAGAGAAACAGTATTGAGAGGCCTTCATGATGATATTGGCCATCCTGGCCGAGAAAGAACTATTGCGTTGCTTAGAGAACGATTTTTCTGCCCTGGAATTACAAGACATACCGAAACTTGGATTGAACAGTGTGACAGATGTATTCGTAGAAAGTCAGGAACTGATCCAAGAGCTCCTCTCGTAAATATTGGAACAAGTTACCCATTATAAGTCTGTATGGGTTTCCTAACACTAGAACCTTCAAAAGGTGGAATTAAGAACATTCTTGTAATAACTGACAATTTTACTAAATGTTCGATGGCAATTCCTACGAGGAACCAAACGGCAAAGACAACAGCTGAAACGTTTTATATTGAGTTTATCCTTCATTATGGAATACCAAATAGAATTCACTCTGATCAAGGAGCTAATTTTGAGTCAAACTTTTTTAAAGGAGTTTTGTCAATTAACAAACATGGAAAAAAGCAGAACATCACCATACCACCCACAAGGAAATGCAGGCCTTGAAAGGTTCAACAGAACATTACTTGGTATGTTAGGGACTCTTGAAAATTACAAGAAAGCGGATTGGTTGAAGAATGTTAGTTCTTTAGTTTATGCATACAACTGTACTCGACAACGTTCTACAAAACATTCCCCATTTGAGATCATGTTTGGACGAAAAGATATGACCTATAGATTTTCTTTTTGAAATGGTCATAGAAAACACCAACAAAATAACCAAAGAATATGTTCAAGATCTCAAAGACAGAATGGAAAAAACTAGGAAAATAGTCAGATAACATTTAAAAAATTCCAGAGTGAAACAGCAGCAGTATTATGATATCCAAGCAAAGGCTGCAAAACTAAATGCTTGGGATAAGGTATTGGTGAGAGTACTGCCAATCGGAGGAAAACATGAGATAAAAGATAAATTTCAAGCGAAAATGTATACTGTCATAGAACAGACGAATGACAACATTCCAGTGTTTTGTGTTAACTCAGATACATCGAGCATGCTAAAAAAGGTTGCTTAGAAAGTAGAAACTAGGGTTGGCAACGGTTACCGATATTACTAACCGGTTACTCGTATAATTGTGTAACCGGTTACTCTGTTAACCGTATAGATTCAAAGAAAATAAATATTCACTTGCTTCCGGGTTTTGTAATTGTTGTTGTTGATTTATCTCTTATTTCTTGCTCATGTATAAATCAGACTAAAACGTTGTTATCGGAACGTTTTCATTCGTGTCAACCAACTGTTTTAATTGTGTGTTTTTAATTTTTAGTCAAAAAAATATTTGTTTTTATAACGAAGTGACCGTTATACGATTTATAAAATGTTGAATGAAAGACGTGCATAGCTGCATATGTTTCAATACCAACTCAGAGGAAATGTGTTTAAAACTTAAAACTACTTTTTAAATCTTCTTATCCTATTGGTAAATAATTAACAAATACAATCATTCGAATTTATCAAATTCATTCCAATGACATTAATAAGTCATTATCATATAATTCTAGCCTTGTATAAGACATCAAAGGTTAGCTTAGTAAATAGATGCATGGTCCTATCAGTGTCTCTTCTTTCCAACGACAAATGAAAGAGTCACAGTTTTGAAAATGACTTGGACCGGTGCTCCGGGAAAACAAGCTTAACGTAATTATGTCATGTTCGGAAGAAGTTTTGTCTGTGCTTCAAATGGAAGTTTCTTAAATATTTTATGCCATATCAGACTGCGTGGCTGTGACTTTTACATCTGGATCTACACTGGTCGCAACATTCAACCGTTTGATTTCACAGGGCGTCAATCAATTAATAAAACCCTTACCTTCGACGAGGGCTATCAAACCAGGAATTGAAATGCGAACTCTGGTTCGGTTATTCCTTTTTCTTTATGATTCATGAATGCCATTGTGACTGACATAACCTGTCTTCGCCAAGGGATTATTAGTCTATGCGTAAAAGTAGCCAGTTGTCCCGGGGAAATAATGTGAGGAGATTGATTGATTGTTTGATTGATTGGGGTTTAACGCCGTTTTTAACAATTTCTCAGTCATATCACGGCGGCCAGTTCACCTACTCATGTGTTTCCTGGTTTTCTCAAACCAGTACTCCACACAACAATCTTCCCAATCAACTGACTGATTTTCTACATAGACTTAGCCCATTGGTGGAAGACGAATGACGCATGTCGCAATGTCTTTCGTCAATTGTCGGAAAGAAAGTTGGCCGTGCCGGGATTCGAACTCACAACCCCTGGATTGACAGCCCGCGTCGTTACCGACTGAGCTACCGGGACTCGACCTGGAGAACTGGTGTGGGAAAGTCAGGATAAAGACGTTAGATAAACTGGCCGTCGTCCTATTGGTGACCTGGCCGACATTTTATCATTCCACTATTAAACCTCTTTAAGTGATTAACATGATTCTGTTTTACCCGACTCAACTTAATAAGTAACTTTCTAAATATTATATATGTAAAAATATTCGGTCGTCTAACAAAACAGACAACTAGTGTTTTCTTTATTACAGTATTTAACAATTAATGGTAGAAAAACAACAATATAAGGTTACAACTAATGTGCCGAGTAACACTGAAACCTACGCAGGAGATGTTTGCGACAGGAAAATAAGTATGCAAACAGACAATTAGTTTTTTCTTTATTACACTAATTATCAATTAATGGTAGAAAGAAATAATATAATGAGACTACAAATGAGCTACGTGAAAACCTACGCATGGTGCGTTTGTGACAAGCAAATAAGTTCATAGTAAGAAAAACAGACAATTAGTGTTTTCTTTATTATACAATACAATACAATATATTTTAATGCATAAAAACTACAAGTTTTATAGCAAATTATACAATTTAAACAAATTCCTTACATAACATGGACAATGTTTTCCGAAGAGCATATACAACTGTAGAAAATTAACCGTACATATGTAACCCAAAATAAATATTATCATACTTATATATTTACTCACAATGAAGACAATATATTTTTTCTATTCTTAAATTTAAGTTAAACTAAAATAAGACATATTTAGCTTCTCATGATATTTGCATAATAAATATATTTAGCTAAATTATTTATAACGACTTCTGAAGATGATGACATAAGATTTATTAATGTTTGTTTTGTTGGCCATGTATAGTGTTTTTGAAAAGCGCAAGTCAAATAATAACTGCCATTTTCATATAAATAATGAAGAAATTGACGTGGTAGAATCTTTTACATATCTAGGTATGAAATTCTCATATACTGGCAATATGTCGTCTGCTGTTAAAGCACTGAATGACCAAGCGCTAAAAGCATATCACAGTCTGTTAAAATTATTTGACAGAATTAGTTTAGACGTTAAAACAAAGTTGACATTATTTGATACTATGGTCTTACCAATTATGTTATATGGTAGTGAAGTTTGGGGCGTTTATAACTTCAAAAGTATTGATAAATTGCATCTAAGATTTTGTAAATATATTCTTGGCGTCAAAAAACAGACACCAAACAATGCAGTGCTAGGAGAGCTTGGTCGTTTTCCCCTATCTGTTTTATGTCGAGAAAGGTCACTTAAATGTTGGTGTAAGATAATGTCAAAAACTGATTCTCCTATTTATTTTATGTATAAAGATCTATGCGACAATGTCAGAGGTAATTGTTGGACATCACGGATTAAGACTATCACAGATCACCTAGGATATAGTCAATTAAGATATAACTTTAATACCAACTCAAACACTTTTCACAATATGAAACAGACACTAAGAGATCAGTTCTTACAAGAATGGAATACTAACATAAATTCGTTACCCAAACTAGACTATTTTTGTAAATTTAAGGAATGTTTTGAATTAGAAAATTATTTAAAAGTTATAACTGATGACAACTTGAGAATACACATGAGTCGTCTGCGCTTAAGTTCCCATCGTTTAGAAATTGAGCAGGGTAGATTCAATAATATTAACAGAGAAAACAGAATATGCAAAATATGTAACCAAAATGTAGTGGAAACAGAATTTCATTTTCTTTTAGTATGTACAAAATACAGTTCACTTAGATCTATCTAAATATTTAGGAAATGTAACATGGCCCTCAATGCAAAAGTTCATAGCAATAATGTCTCAAACAAACAAAAAGAAACTGTACAATCTTGCTAAATATATCAAGGAAGCCATGTTAATTAGAAAAAATACCCTTGATGATATTGCTGTTTCTTAATATATATTAACATTGAATTGTTTGTATTTGTATGTAATTTTATGTATTAATGTATTATGTCTGTCTTTGCCATATAATTATTTTGTAAATGGCCAAAGGCAAAAATATTGCTGATTGCCAATAAATATGAAATGAAATGAAATGAAAGTATCTTTTGATATATTTCAATCTTAGTCCGGAAAATTTCGAACAAATTAGCAAAGAATGGTATTCGTTCTCTACTAGTCCCGAATTAAAATGTTCACAAATGCGTTCATTTCTTGGCTACATACACAATTTGTTATATACAAAGATACATACATTCACAAAATTATTTGCATTCAAGAAATAATATAATATAATCGTTTAAATTCATAAACAGTCAGTGCATAGATTTACATAAATACAATAATGAAAACAGTTTAATGATATTAATAGGCGATTTTTGTTAAACAAACAATTTTGTTTGTTTGTTATTTTAACAGTTTTATTTGTATAATATATTTCTGCGCCTTTGATACGATTGATCTATACATTTGGCCGTATGAACAAATTCTACGTTTAAAAGGTAGTCTAAAGCATCGTAATTATTAAATGAATCAAAGTTTGGACATCTGCTGCTGATTTTATTTATTAAATTTTGTCTAATATCTTTATATTTTTCACTATTTTGCAGAAAATGTATTTCGTTTTCCACTGCGCTCATTTCGCAAAAGGTACATTTACGTTCATTTATAGGTAATCCAATAGACCTACCGGTTTCTACTCGTAATGGTAGAATGCGGCAATGATCCTTTACTCCACAAAACAACATTAAAATCGACATTATATTACAATACAACGACTTAAAAACAACAATGTAATAAAACATATTACTTACAACATAATTATATAGAACACTTACCAATTTGTGGAATTCAGGGATTCTATTTACACACACTTAATAACTTTTCTCACTTTCTGTGTTTACTTGTTAACTAAAATGTTAAATAGAAATAGTGTACTTTAGAATAAAGATAGAAATGTGTTAATTGGGTGAAGATCAGGCTGTGTCAAGAGTAGTTAAATTCAATCAATCCAAACCGAAGAACCTTGACTAAATTTTCGAAACAGAGTCACATTAAACAAACTACAAAAGCACAACTTACTTAATTGATTTGATACAACATACTACTTCAACAACCAAAACCAGACTGAATAGATTCAATTGCTCACAAAACATGGGTTGACCAGAGAGTGTTTTTTCAAGGTGCACACTTTGCACCATTCAACAAAGTGATCACTTTTAACCAGTGTTCACCAAGTCACCACATTTGAACAAAAGTACCATGTGAACCAAATGATGAATTCGGAGTTTGGGTAAATTAGTTTTCATAAGACCAATAATTCATTTTGGCCTGATGCATCACTTCTTGTCTGTCATGTGTTTTTTTCAATAAATATTTCTTCATGCATCTGCATCGCGTCTTAAACGATCGTAAGTCTACCTTTAGTACTTTCAATACTTTGATTTAATATATAAACTTTAGAAAAAATTAATACGCTTATTAATCTCCAGTCCGTTTCCAGTCCTGACCATGTCACCAGTACTGAAACAGTAGGGGTTTCAGGAAGCTGTGGCTATTGGTGAATCCGTCAGCATAGTACCTACTATACCGGTTTATGAAGCCGACAGACACGCCGTAACAACAACCCCGATGATACTATGAAAGTATACTATTAGCCTATTATTATGCTACTACGACATTCGTAAGTATAGTTGTTCCCGCCAGTTCATATAACCTTTATAAGGGAAAGACTGCCATCGGACGATACACCATAACCTCAAGGTTGCTCATCTTGCTTGGACTTGGTCGGGTAAACGTACGGACACTACTAAATACGCTCAATACAAGCATCTTAAACGTATTTTTAGGAGATCATTACGTGCAGCTGCACATATACACGAACAGAATGAGTTACGCAATATTGATGAACTCTGTGACCTAGACCAAACTCTATTTTGGAAAATCTTAAACTCAAAAAGGTCGCGCAAGAAAAGACATGGGTGCGAGCTTGTTATTGATGGTAAAAAGGAGTCCGATCTTGATGGTGTTTTATCTGGGTGGTCATCGTACTTCGCCGAATTGTATCGATTTAAAGAAAGTGACGATTTTGATAAAGAGTTCAAAACGTATGTTGATCGCGAAACCGACGCTTATTTATCCCAGTCTGATCCTTCGGCTGATCGTAAGCTGTGCAAAAACGTCAATTCTGATGAGCTACACGGCATCCTCAATACTCTGCCAAACAACAAAAGTGGGTCACTTGATAATCTAGCGTACGAACATTTAAAGTATGGTGGACGTGAGCTAACAATGTGCCTGACAAAATTATTCAGCTCCATTTTCCGAAATGATAGTCTTCCAAGTCAGTTTAAAAATGGGCTTGTTGTGACACTATACAAAGGCAATAGCAAACCACTTAACAACCCAAACAGCTACCGCGCCATCTCGTTACTTCCAGTCATATCGAAACTGTTCGAAAAAGTTTTATTGAACAGACTTAACAATACGGTTAAGTTAAACGAGTTACAACATGGATTCCAAAAGAATAAAAGCTGCAAAATGGTATCCTACATTGTTCAAGAGGCCCGGGATTATTGTATTGAGCGCGGCAGTCCGCTACATGTGTGTTATATGGACGCAAAATCTGCATTTGATCTTGTTTGGATTCGCGGCCTCATCTTCAAACTAGCCGACTTTGGAATTAAAGGCAAAATGCTACGAATAATTTGGAACTCATTTCAAGGCTGTTCTAGCCGTGTTCTGCTACAAGGCCATCTGTCAAGGAGCTTCAATATCGAACAAGGTACCCGTCAAGGGTCCATATGTGCGCCACTTTACTATACCATTTTCATCAATGCTCTTATTGAAGAACTCCAAAAGTCACCATACGGTTTACAGATTTACGATCTGAAACTAGCTGCCAACCCAGGCAGATGACATTATGTTGCTTTCTTTATCAAGAAGTGGTCTGAACGAGTTGCTTTCAATATGTCATAATTACGCTCATAAGTGGCGTTACGTGTATAATTCGGAAAAATGTGCAGCGTCAGTCTTAGATAGAAAGCATAAGCGACGGAACGCTATTTCGCCCGCTTGGTACGGTCACCAACTTATTCCGGAAACGGACTCATATAAACATTTGGGCATCATGCAATCTTCATCGGGAAAGCAACCTTTTGATGTGGACCACTTACAACAATCCATAAGAGGTACTTACCTATCTATTACCGGACTGTTGAACAGTAATACCGGCCTCAACCCTATAACGGCGTTCAAACTGTACAGGTCATGTGTACTACCGCGCTCCCTGTATGGTTGTGAATTGTGGAATGACATTTCCGTTGCTTCTTGCAAGAAAATTGAAACAGCTCATCATTTCTGTTTAAAAAGAGCACAAGGTCTTCAATTTAACACAAGGTCAAACATGGTTCTAGGTCTACTAGGAGCAACCTCATTGCAAGCGTATATCGACATGCAGAAGTTATTATTCTTCGGAACGCTTTGTCGAGCACCAACTTATTTCCTCTGTAATAGTCTGTTTCTATTAAGGTTACAGCAATATGAATGGAGCGAAAAACAAAAACTGGGCTTTATTCCTGACATTACGAAAGTAATAAGAAAATACGACCTCACACAGTACTTAAGATTGTTTAAATCAGATGGTGTGTTTCCTTCTAAAACAGTGTGGAAAAACGTCTGTTATCGTAGTGTAATGGCAGACGAAGAGACAGCGTGGCTCGATCGAATGAACTCCTCTGACGATTTCACCATATTCAAGCGTTGTCATATACAGCTTCGAGTGACAAACGTATGGAAAGTTGCTAGGTTTTATCCAGAGTATGCACCAACTATAAGATTCCTGGCAAGTATTTGTTGTAGAAAACCGCTGAACCAAACAGAATTATGTCTCCGCTGTCAACGTCCGCTACAATGGGAACTAGAACATTTACTCTTTGAGTGTCAAAATTCTGATAGAGGCGGATTTTTCAGTGATATGCTCTATAAATTGAATGATATAAGCTATAGATTTGGAAACATGTTTGTACAGCTACCAAATGCTGAAATAATGTCCTATATGCTGGGCAAAGTTGACAATGAGTTATGTACTATGCTTAGCATGGCCAAGTATCCACTCTTTCTAATTGCGTGTGCCGAGTCACTGCAAAGATTATACTCATAATATGCAATATACGATCTAGAAACAGACACGCAATTGTGCTTAAAACTTGTACTTGAGAGTATTTTTGCTCAGTTATTTTTCCTATCCAATTGTCTAAGCTTCTGTTTCGCTTTAGTTGAAGCTTCAATTTAACTCATTCAAAACCTTTCATGGGAAACTATACAAGTGTGTGTGTGTCATTGTGCATATCCAGCCCATCGAATGAGAGTATGAGTGTAAGCGACGATATACTTATAATGACTATATAGCTGATCTGTCATTCGATGGTCTGAATTCTTTCTATGTATATATATTGTAAATAATATTTTTGAAATATTTCACATGGTTCATTCATCATTAATGCTATAATTGGATGTAATTTATTATCTTCATTGTTCCAAAACTTTGTATTATTATGTAAATCTCCGGAAAACGGAGGCAATAAAGTTATATATATATCACCCTTATCTTACCGACCAGTCAACTATTGACGACTTGATTAAGGAAGTCAAGCGATTCGAATGTCTACACAATTCGTTAGATAGCGATCACATTTTTGGAGACAAGTTGCGAGTTCAAAGAAAGCATTTCAACTATTGACCTCGTGAAGTCCGACTGAAGATCATCAATGGCGAAGAAAATGCTTACAGGAATGTGCTTTATGTCTGTACATAGAGATTTGGATATTAACATTTATATTTTCAAAAGTCTTCTGCTGCAGATTTATATTGTTTTCAAAAGCATATTTATGAATTAAAAATGTAGCCTACCTAGTATCACTTAAACCCCAGTCTCGAATACCTTGCGATAGGTTTGCGAGTAGTTTGCGCATTTTCGGCCAGAACCCTACGGGACACCTCGCGGGCATCGAGTTACTATAAACTCGGACTTAAAACCTCATCGCAAACTGATCGCACATTAATCGGTTGATGCCTGGCCGATGTCCGGCCGGGCATCACACATATCGGACGAGCGCCGGGCAAAACTCGCCGCTCCGAGACCGGCCGGAAATCGGGCAGACATTGACCGGGGACAGGCCGGCGTCTGGCCGACCATCCACTGTGGCTCGCAGGTTATAAAAGCCGGCTCATCGCATCATTCATCAGATAACCCAGTCGGGCTCTTCACAGTAACGATTTAACACACAGTTTATCATAAAAGTGTCAGAGTAACATTATTACAACATGCCCTAGAAAAGAAGGGAGGTCTGAAGGAGAAGTAGAGGGCAGTACTCACAAGAGAGGGAGGGAGAGTGGTAGTGAAGTGAATGAGACCATGCCTCTCCTCTTCAGCCACCAAAGCACAAAGAACTGAGTTGTAGCGGTAGCATGCAAACGCCAACGACTCCCGCAACCGGGCGACCAGATCGTACTGTGCAGGTGCCCGCAAGCGCTGTGCAGGTATCAACGTAAGAAAGTTTATCTTAATAATATCTAAGTCAAGTTCGAATATGGGTCATATAAGGGCAGAAACTAGGTCACTGGGCCAGATTGAAGGGAAAATCTTGTTAACACTCTGGAGGCTGAATTTTTAACTTGAGCATGTTAAAACTGTATCAGAATGTTTGTCTTGATGATATGTAGGCCAAGTTTGAATATTGGTCATGTCTGTTAAAAGGAAAATCCTGTCAACACTGTAGAGGCCACATTTTTTAAAATTTGGTCAGAATGTTTATCTTTATGTTATCTAGGCCAAGTTCGAATAAGATGTCGGGTTAAAAACTAGGTCACTAGGTCAAATTGAAGGAGATCTTGTTAATACTCTGGAGGCCGCATTTTTTTGCTTCAGCAGATTGAAACGGTGTCAGAATGTTTTTATTAATGATATCTAGTGCTTGGTCGAATATGGGTCATATCGGGTAGACTAGGTCACTAGTTCAAATGAAGGAAAATCTTGATAACACTGTGGAGGTTGCATTTTGAATCTTTGTCAGAATAATTGTCTTGATGAGGGTTGCATTGTTCGAACACTTTCCCCCAGTCAAGTACATGGTTTAGAGAATTATTTCTACTTGGAAAGTTGATTTAACATTGACATATTTCTCAATATATTAAGGCAGAGACTTAAAAATATTTTGCCTAAACCTGCTGTCAAATTTCCTTTTGATTCGTCATGTCTTAGATGTGTATACTTGTGAGCTCTTGCACTCAAGTGAGCGATATAGTGTCAACAAGGTCCTCCTTTATTCAATTGTTACTTCCTTTCACATTTTCCCTACTTCTCCAACCTTCCTGCATCCTCATAGAAAAACAGATGACAGAGATGGGGTCCAGAGACCCAATGTATCCCTTTGTAACCACTCCAGATATTTTCTTAAATGTTGGAACATATTTGGTTTTATATTATTTAGTTCTGTTCCAAACAGCATTCATACCCTTCTCCTGCCAGAACAACTCATTTTTTATCTCTGCAGTTACAATGCAAATCCACATGAATAACATATTACTATGAAATTTCTATTTTATTTCAAAATTCATCTTCTGTATTCAAATCTCTTCTTCAAATGTTTTCAATTAAATTCATTATTTCAAATAGCATACATCAGGAACTAAGATAAGTTCCGGCCGGCATACATGTATACTAATATTGAGCTTCATTAAAAAGTGTTGAATGCTATTCTCAATAATTTTCTGCAATATCGTGGTAATTGCAAGTTACATGTAGTCCCTGTAATTGTATCGAAATCCTATCTTCATAACAAAGAGTAGTAATGAGAGAGTTATAGTTATTCATAAACATTAAAACATAAATACTTTTAGTAAGTTTTATAAAAGAAATTAAGATAATATATTTTTTCCTGATTATAGGAATCCATCAATTTTCACGAGGTTTGTCTTTTTTTTCCAACATCAAGCATCAAAAACATATCATTGTGTGATATAACCTGACAATTCAAATTAATCTAAACAACATTCATGGCAAAGCACATACATATGTGTGAGAGAAAGAGATACCCATTCCTTATCATAAGAGCAGATCATACCGAAAAGAGGGTTCTAATACGTTTAAATAGCCAAGATAATAATAAATAAGAATAAGAAACCTCAGTTTTGGCCTAGATGTTAAACAAATGATCTGGATTGTAGACCAATCAAATGTTGTATTTAATGAATAATGTCGAAGAAATAAAGGAAATGAAACGTTTTGATTGGTTCATAGTTAAGTTGCCGATCCTACGAGAAGTTTTAAAATGAAATGTTCTGCATACTAACCTTTAATTGTTTTCCTTACGAAATAAATGTCAGCGAAAACAATCAGTGAAAACGTATGAAATATAATATTTAAGAGCAAAATATTAATTATTTTTGAAACATGATACGTTTTCAGTCATTTATCGTCAATTGAAACTAATACACCTTTTGGGAGCATCGCTTAATCTCCAGTCATGTGACGTATTCAAGGCCTTGGGTGCGCATGTTTCATTTTCTAGTGTTTTCTCATATTGATCGCCGTTTATCTTTAAGTTATTTCATGTTTGTGTTACAATAAACATATTTTATGAACATATTTACATTACTAATATAATAATAAACACATTGACAATTTATTACCTACTATCATCAATATATATCTATATATAGAACAGAACAGGACATTATCTTTATTTACATGCGCACAGAGAACATAGAATGTCAATGAGACCTGGACATTCCCCCCCCTCCCCCCCCCCCCCCCCCCCCTCCTGACACGGAAAGTAAAGTATACGCATGCCTATACACATATATACACCCACACAGAACAGAGCATATCAGTGAGGATGGCCTTCGTAGTTGATCCAGACATGCAATGCAAAGTCTACGCGTGCACATGGATACATATATATATTAACGACTATGCGAACTATTGGATACAAAATGATAACGCATGACATGCCTTATTTATTGGATAATAAAACATAACGAATATTAAATGCTTCTGATATATACTTGCTTAAGTTAGATGATTCAGATTTGTTTTGTGTATTAAGCAACTACTTTATTTTAACCATACTTGGTCCAATTATGTTAAACTGTTTTATATATGCTGTTCTTAACTGATCATAGGGTGTACACTTAAAGATAAAATGAAAATCGTCTTCTATTTCATTTGAATCACATACTTTACAATATCGCAAGTGACCTTCTACTTTGTTGTAATTTTAAGCTCTCTATACACAGTTAAAACACCATTATCTTTAACATTTTCTTGCCATTGTTGTTGGCACTATATCGCTTACCTGGGTGCAAGAGCTCATAATTATACACATTGAACACATTTAAGACATGAAGAATCAAGGAAATTTGCCAGCAGGTTTAGGCAGGTTTCTGCATTATTATATTGAGAAAAATGTCAATGTTAAATCACATTCCATCAAGTTGAAATAGTTCTCTAAACCATGTACTAGACTGGGAGAAAGTGTTTGAAATATGCAAAACTCATCAAGACAATTATTCTGACAAAGATTCAAAATGCCACATCCAGTGTGTTATCAAGATTTTCCTTCATTTGGCCTAGTGACCTATTTTTTGTTTACCTAGATATGACCCTTATTCGAACATGGACTAGATATCATTAAGATAAACATTCTGACAACATTTTAAAAAACGTGGCCTCTACAGTGTTGACAAGATTTGCCTTCAATTTGGCGTAGTGAACTAGTTTTGTAACAGACATGAACAATATTCAAACTTGGCCTACATATCATCAAGACAAACAAAATACAGTTTCAACATGCTCAAGTTCAAAATGCAGCCTCCATTATGTTAACAAGATTTCCCTTCAGATTGGCCTAGTGACCTAGTTTCTGACCCAATATGACCCATATTCGAACTTGACTTAGATATCATTAAGACAAGCATTCTAACGAAAATGCCCTTGATACCTCCTCAGCACTTGCGGGCACCTGCACATCACGATTGAGGGAGAGGTTTGCGTTTGCACGCTACCTCTACAACTTAGTTATTGGTGCATTGGTGGCTGAAGAGGAGAGGTCTCATTCCCTTTACTGCCACTATCCCTCTCTTGTGGGTACTGCCCTATGATTCTCCTTCAGTCCTCCCTTCTTTTATAGGGCATCTTGTAGTACTGTTACTCTGTTGCGATGACCCGGCTTTTTATAACCTTCGAGACACATTGGATGGTCGGCCAGACGCCTCCTTTCACCGGTCAATGTCTGCCCGACGTCCGACCGGGCTCTGAGTGAAGAATTTGGTCCGGCGCTCGCCAGATAAGTATGATGCCCGACCGGGTCGGCGTGTCGTGGGGTGGGGGAGTCGGGCACGGCCACTACATTTGCCACGCTTTTTCTTTGTTTACCATTACTTTTTCGACGCACGGGCCCTACGGCCCCGGTTAATCCGCCACTGTATATTTCACGTGACTAATTTTGTGGGGTGGGGGAGGGGGGGGGGGGGGGGATCGGGCACAGGCCCTATGGGCCCCGCTAAATTTGCCATTACATTTGCCATGCTTTTTCTTCGTTTACCATTAATTTTTTCGACGCACGGGCCCTACGGCCGCTCCCCTTAATCCGCCACTGTATATTTCACGTCACTTCTTTCTTTTGTTCCGTTCCTCTTCGCGAATGTTAATAATGTTAACAAGCGTCCATATTTGACCTCTCGGCGCATTAATTTCTAAAACATTTCTTTAACTTATATTGGAGTACGCACTCCTCAAGTTTTTCACTGATGTTCCAACAACATTAAAATTATATTTATGTGGGAGATCCTAACTTTTGAAATGCAGTTTTGTTGAATCCATGATGAACTATTTTTCTCCCGCAATTTTTCTCGCGTTGTTTGGTGCTAACATTAATTGGCAGGCTGCCAACTCCAAAATAAATGGTATTACTACTATGACCAGGGGCTAAAGCCCCAGGCCAATACAAACTATATCGTGTGAGAAGATTCTTAACCTTATGGAACCAGTTTGTTACGTCATTACCCCTATTTAACATAGCATCTGCAATGACTGATTAAATAATAGTATTATCACTTTCTTTCAGTTTAAACCATATTTCAAAATACGGACGTATCTATTGATTTATAGTCGGTATCTACCCAATTCTCCATAGACAGCGACATAAGACGTTGATTGTCTAACGCCAAGTATAATTATACTGAATTTTAATGTATCTTCTCTAACAGTGTCGATTTTGTAAATCCCTAAACATCACATGCATATGTTAGACTAGATGAAACAAAAGGATCACATATCTGCAAAGCCACTCTTGGTTTACATTCATATTTCCAAAATTTGCGAGTAAAGTGTTCATTGCTTTATAACATTTACCATATAAAGTTAGGGTTTTTAGATTAAAACTTCCGGTGTGGTTCAATGTTACACCTATATAATTAAATGTCGTTAAAGTCGTTAACAATATCAATATCTTCATTTGCATATTTGATGGTTTTACCTTACTACCTTGTGTGTGTTATCTTCCACCCGAAAATTCTTCAAGGTATTTGACGTCACGTCATTCTACGATCATTTACTTACGTCTATATACGAGTTTCAGAATGACGGTAACATTTTTGTATGTGGAGATTTTTGAAGATTATATCACGGGCGTTGACTGTATTTCCGAACGTAACGTTGTAGACTTAACGGTAAACGCCTATGGAGATTTATTGATCGAATTCCTAATAAACACAAACTGTTGTATTCTGAATGGTAGAAACTCTATGAATAATGACTTTACGTCAGTTTTAACAAATGGAAGATAAGTAGTCGACTATTGTTTGATTCCCCATGATTGTATTGACAGTTTCAGGATTTTTTCCGTGGTTCATGTTATATACTTAATTAACACTATACCACATGTCAGTAACTGCATGGGTACGTCGATGCCTGATAATTCGCTTTCAAGATGGGTTGTTATAACATGAGTGAAAGCCAGAAGTTACATGCTGATTCTGATTATAGCACATTTGATAAGTTTGACTTAAGTAATATGCAAAATGACTTTATGTGCGATCCTAAAACTTCGAATCAGTTAAACAGGTTAATTTATACTCTAGAGCAAGGTTTACAAACTCAAAAGGATATTGATTCCATGTACAGTGAATGGTGTGAGCTAATCAAGGTATCCATGTATAATGATATTCCACACCAGACTGTTACTCATGGACCTACTTATTGTAAAAGAAAACGAAGACCGGGAAAGCCATGGTGGAATAAAAAGCTATCGTATTTATGGTTTCATATATGTGCTAAAGAGAAAAGATGGCTAAAATCTGACAGAAAAAAGGGCGAACTCAAATCTGAATATGTCACTGCTAGAAAGTCATTTGATAAGGAAGTGCAGAGAGCTAAACGCTTTTACTGGTACTCCTGTCAGAATGACCTTTCTAATAAAGCTAGAACCATCGATAACTTTTGGAAGACTATTGGGAAAAAAGGCATAAAGCAGGAAAAAACCAACACATTCTAATGTAAAATGAAAACTAGTTTTTTTACAGAGCATTATTGTAAATTAATATTGCTCCCAACACATAGGTCAGCTTTGAGTAAGTTTAGATGCGGTGTTTGCACATATTAGAATATAAACTGGAAGGTACGAAAGTCTGGCTGAAATTGACCGTCTCTGCCCATTTTGCGACGACGTTGAGTCAGAATTACATGTTTTATCTTATTGTAAATTATATGATAATTTACGTAAACCATTGATCGATAAGGCCCTTACGATCAACCCTTTATTTGCCAATCTGTCGGATATAGATAAGTTATCATTTATGTTATCAAATAGGGAGATAGCAAGAATTAGTGCCAAAACCTGTAATAATATTTTAAAAACTAGATTATTTTATCTGTGTAAATAGTCTTTCACATGCTTACAGACTAGTATTTTACAATTTTGTGTCGTGTTTTTTGTTTGTACTTATTTTATTTCATTTCATTTGCTGCATATGTTATAAATAGCGCATCTGTTTATTTGAAGTTATACAATATAACGAATGTAATATTTGCTATACATATATGTATAAACCTTTGTTTCTTAAGTTAATTAATTTGATTCATTTATGTATGTTTCCCCGACGGGAAAAGCATCACATCACTTTTAACATTTTTAATTGACTAGGAAGGTATATGTGATGATTTCTTAGTCTTTTATTATTCTCTTTTTTAGAATGGCTTTGTACAATTATTTATCAACTGTATTGGTGTATCTTGTTTTATATTATGTAACATGCACAAAGATGGGACTTTAATAATAAAGAATATTTGTCTAACAAAGGTGATTAGACAATGCACATTTCTTATACTTTTCTGTTAAATTGTGCATGACCACACACGGTTTAAACATTCGACTTTTAAAAGCTTTATTTCCAATTCTTGAAATTTGAAACTTGAAACTTGTTAATACTGGGGAGGAATTTCGTTTTGTTTTTGTTTTTAATATATCCTTTATTATTCGACATTTAGAAAAGATAAACGGCAAATTACTCACCACCTGCAACTATAGCCATTTCTCATTGGTACCACCTCTTTTCCGAAAAACTACAATTTCGGTTTAGCAGTGTTAACCTCCAAACCGCAAATATTACAATAATTATATAATAGGTCAAGTGACAGCTGTAAATCTTCAGGGGTTTCACAAAGAAAAACCATATCATCGTCGAATAACAATATTAATCCTAAAATAAGGGTACATATACCAAAAGTAAGTGATAATGAACCATTCCAATATTATTAAATAATATAAAAATGGGCCTATACAAGCTTTTAGCTTATGTTGTTAATAGGGTAATACCCAACAAAGACAGCGGGTCTCAACTTCTAATATGAACTATACATGAACATACACACCTGGTATTAATAGACTAGCGTTGGATTTGCTGATTACATGCATTTTTTAAATTTGTTTTGTTTGTTTGTGTGATATTTAACGCCGCTTTCAACAATTCTTCAGTTATATCTCGGCGTTTCCTTGGAAATCTACCAGTACTACTCGTCCATTTATCCTGACACCAGCCAGTCAGTCACATTTCTAACCCAGGCTAATGAGGAAAAGCCATCACTACCACTTTAAGTCTTTGGTAATATACGGCCAGGGATGGAACCTGCGACATCCCGCCTCGAGGCGGATACTCTACCACTACTACACAGAGGCGGTCGCATTCTTGTGAATGCAGCTAATTATTGAAAACCAGAAAAGTGTTATATCATGTAACCCTTTCTCTGAAACGGATGACTTTTAACGAAGTCAAATGAGATGCATGTGGAAAACATTGCGAGAAAAGAAGACAAATAAATTGCACAAAGTGGTTTTTTCTCACAATGTTTAGACCTTATCTAAAAATTATATTTGTCAAGATGATATAAGTGTTTGTTCAGATTTATTTGAAGCAGACGACTCTAAAGAAATAAATTGAGGTCAATGGTTTAATTCATCCATTACGACCCTTTGAGAATCAACTGTATCTAATAAAAATGTCCCCACTTATTCCCCTCATCAGTGTAAAATAAGACAAAAATATACCCAATTCAATGTGCTTGCCAGTACTAAAATGGACCATGATTTTCGAAAGCATACATATCTTGCCTACAAATAACTACTTTATTGTCTCTATGGTGTTAACGACGCTTTCAACAATTTATCATCAACGTCTCTGCGGATGTTTGGTAATTTACCAGTACAACTGGTCCATTTATCCTGAATCTAACGAGTCAGTCGTTATGCTAACGCTACAAATCAGGGCCCCGTTTTATCAATATGGTCTTAACAGGACATATATCTGCGACGGCACTTACGACTAGAAATAAGTCGGTTTCATCTACACGGTCCTAACGAACACCGATTTCAGTCGAAATACAGTAGATTGTAAACTGCCGGACATGTGACAACTTGTCAAAGTCGAATAATTTAGCACTGAGATACATTCCTCGCGTTGTCCCGCAAATTAAGCTAGCGAGAAATATCAAGTATACCATTGAGTTACATAGGCAGGTAAGTTAGAGCCGTGCTTTGAACAGATTAAAAGTTTAAATCAATGATCCATATTCTGTGAACCATCTCAAGCTATTATTTTCTGTCTTTCACCTCGTCTTTCCTTATCTTTAACACATGCAGATAGTAAGTGTTGCGTGTCGAACTAACACATACCTGTTTGTGGAGCACATGTAAATGTGCTGGACATTGTGTTCAACACACTTATTATCGTTGGGACGGTTGTCAAAACCAATATATCTAAGCGGAAAAATGTTCACGCCAAACAGAATATGTAATCAAAGCACTGAAAGTACTAGTGGGACGGTTGTGTTGGTATTCGTAAATTAAGGTCAAACAGGCGGTTGCATGCGGATGTACGCAATAGATGTTTGTCAAACATAAATGCCAAATGAAGTTAGTTTAATGAAGCAGTTTAATTTTAGTATGCCCATGGGTTTTCGAATTGACTATGTCAACAACATTCAGACCAGAATACATTATAACCACTGCCAAGTTTGCAATGCTCTTGTGAGGGTTGGGGTTGATAATCACACAAGGGAAGAAGATTTGTAGATGGAAGTGTGAAAATCTGCAGGATGTAACACAATTGATGATCAGTAAAGGTAGAAAATGATAATTTACGTAGGTTTCCTTGAAATTATTAATACATACGAGGACCATTACGGTCCTTTTTCGCTCATCTGTGTAACAGAATTTAGAAATGTGTCCATGTACATATACGGAAATCAAGTCCCTGATAAATATCAAAGCAGTACAATTGCCAAAATTGATAATTTTCTACTTTTAATAATCTTTAAGATACAATTATGATGAGTGACCCTCTGCTCCCTGTTACACACAACCTGAAGGTATTAATCACACCTTCTTAACTAGCATGATCTGTGTAATAAACGGTAATTCATATCTGATCCTAAACATTGAACCCTTTCTGATAACGTAAGCACAGAGTTATTTTTCAGCAAAACTTTTGAGTGAAATTCGATTTTAGCAACATGCATTGTTTCTGAGCCACTTTTAGCCAAAGGCTCAAAGGCAAATGACAGTGTGAGACCTGATCTTGGTATAGAGTGTCACCAAGGGACCCGTGTTCCAACCTATTTTCAAATCGGACATATACTTCTGAACCTAGACAAGTAAAACTGCTACTAGGTATGAAAATTATGTGTATGAAAGATATTTGGCATTTATTTATTTTAAAACTATCCCACATATTTAAAAGTTATCTGTTACAGATGCATCGTATGTAGTCTTACCAAAGAAAGGGTAACTCATGCAGGTATAATATTATTTATAAAGAATTATCCTTAAAAGCTGGATATTATGGTCGTGATTGGTATCCATACTAAAATACAGAGGGTCATGTTTCCCTGAATCGCTCATCTGGCCTGAGTTATTTTGGCCAGTTACTACTGTGCCAACTATTTGTAATATATTAGCAAAACAATAAAGTTTTGTCATTAAAACCTCCTTTTGATGCTGCCGGATTGCCATATGTTTCAATCAATTAATATGGCTTGGACAATTTTGGTAGAGAGTCGCAATAGGAACATTGTCAAGAGATAAGTTGCCGGTTTTTTCCGGGTTGCTTTGCAGGTGACACTGTCTTAAATGAGACTGTGTACAATGTGGACGGTATATATAATGTTCCTAGGGCTACCTGGCCTCTGTTGATCTGTGACGAAGTATCAACTATTTGGTCTCGGCTCAAACTGCATTGAGTATGTGGTTTCAACTATCTGTAACGCTGCTGAACCTATCTGTTCAGCATACGGGCTCTGGAATGGTGTTGAACCTATCTTTTCAGCGTCTGTTTTGAACCATCTCAAACTCGGAGCATCCTGTGTGAAATGTCCTAGTGCTGAACCGATGTAGATTCGAGCTGCCCACCGGATGTAGGATGTTTCAGCTGATACTCCTCATGTAGAGTGGTATATATATATATCTTGTTATCAAAGATATACAGGTATAGTCGCAAATTCACAATCTATACAATGCATATTTGAAATAAAATCACAAATATGAAGTAATGGACCATGTCTAGGCAAAAACAATAATGGAAAACCTCTATAAATGAAAGAATGAAAGAAATAATTTTTATGACATAATCAAAACCTATACATATATGGTGTGATAGGAAAAAGGGCCTTTAACATAAGCCTTTGACTGCTGTAACTGATTGTTTAAACTGTTGCCACCAGTACAGAGCCAGGTCCGCCGACGCATCCGTACCGTCTGACCAGGTTCTATACTGTTGGCTGCTCAAGCCAACATGTTAACCTTAATATTCCTAAAGTTGGCTATGGACCCGTCCAAATGCCAGACGTTAATAGAACACCCATATCAGTCCAATTCTCTACGCAGTCGGGGTGAGAAATTCCACAGTTATGTATCTAGTTAGGAGTATGCGTATACCATAATAAGAAAATCAGAAAGGATGAAAGAGTATCGCACCTGAAATTTTGAATGGCGAGACATGTTCAATAATTCTAATCAACTTTCTTTCATATTTTTTTCTTTTTTTAATACATGTACATGATTAATACACTAGGATCCATTCTGATATGGCCGGTTGGATAGCCACTGACTAGTTAAATAATGGCACCAAATGCATGCTAGCCTGGTTCCTTGCAGAAAGGATAGGGCTTGGGAAGTTAAAATGTGTTCAGAACAAAGATGTCTCATAAGTCAGAAATGACTGGCCCTTTCAAAAGGGGTGACACTATAATAAACAAACACTTTACTTTTTTACTTTTCCTTAAGTTGTGTTTTAAGTAGATATAATACGTGATAAATAATTAAATTTTATTGTTAATAATGTAATACAAAACAATACCTGAATATTTGACATTTATTCTAAAACTGAATGCAGCAGCTTGTGAATATCTGTCACACCACTTTACGGTCATGGTCAAAGTTGGCGTTGATGCTATAAACATGTAATTCCTGTATATATTGGCGAAGTCTTCATCAATGGTAAACTATTCAAATGACAGCATGTCTCGACAGTTTCCTATGCTAATATATAAATGGCCATCCTGAAGAATTTATATATCAAAACGATGTGCCTGTTGTACTTGATAAGCTTTTAGACTTATATTTTTCCAACATTTTTTTCCAATCTTGAAATTCGTTATACGCGTATAGGAGAACCAACCGTATATAAATTGCGACCATAACAGATCAATATCAACCTGCGAATCCACGCAGTTTTTATCTGGTTCTTCACAGTTCGTCAATTAGGCATAGACGGTTTCAATAAACGTCTGGCATACGCTTTCATTTTGAACTAGCTAGTATGTATGAGCAGGCAGATCTACATTTGCTATCAATACACAAATGTTGTTTTTAAAGTGCTCAAAACGACCAATGCAGTTCTCCATATATCATCTAAAACTTACATTAACAAACTAGACGACTATAAACAATTCATATTACATAAGCGGTTAACCTTTTTCTACTTGCAAACGCATTTTGACGCATATGCAGCATACGATGTTTTCAAACGTTGTTGCAAACGATCAAAATGCTCATATTGAGCATTTTGTTCTTTTTCCACAATGTTTTCAAACCTATTCAGGAATCCGCTGTGGTCGAGTGGTTAGCGTCGGGGATTTCGAAACCGGGTGTCCCGGGTTCGATCCCCAGTCGCGGCACTACGGTCATGGTGGAGTGCCCTTGGGCAAGGCACATTTTCTAGCCTAGTACTGGTTTGTTTACACAGGGATCATGAATAATTAAATTTAATTGCGCGCTAAATGACCTTAGCTGTCGATGCGCCATAAAACAATATACATTCATTCAAACCTATTCAATAATTATACTTTCATTTATAGAGATTTTCTATATTTTTGCCCTGATGTTTTCAAAGTCGTCTGCTGCAGATGTGTTATAGGTGGGAAACGATTAAATGTGGTACCTGTCGCAAATCAGAGAGTTTGTCTGAAACGGTCAGAATTAGGAATTGTAGTCGCGGGTATATTCCTGGTGGAAACTGGAAGGTCCAGACAAATTCTACAAGCTGTCCAATATACTGGCGATACAGGGGCGACTCTATCACGGTCGGGCTGGTAAGCAACGCGTTACAGTCATCGTGTGCAAGCACATCTGCAATATACGATTTACTATGAAAATAGGTACAAAAGGCACTTTCGTGAATGTTCGTATAACCAGTGTTGCTATGTACATGCATGTACCAACCTGTGAGCACTAATGAATGTGCCGTGTCTTCCTATGTTCAAGTACAGTGGATCGAATGATGCATGAACCTGTTCGTGGTCAAATAATTTGCACAGAGTGAAGAGGCTTAACACGGGCCATGACTTCTTTTTAAACCATGTTTTTCAACATCTATCAAAGTTTTAAATCTAAATTACGTAAGAGCAACCTCATGCGAATATTGACATTCAGAGTTTGCTACCAGCGAAGAACCAGATCGACCTGCTCCATCGCGCAGCCTGATAAAACAATTCTTTGTTTGTCATCTTTGTCGTAAAAGCATCCTTACAGTCCAAATATAGGACTTGCTAACATTGAAACATATAACAGTTACTTGTATTACTTGTATTACTTTCATGGTGACCGACTCACCGGTGTCTAAAACGTCTGCCTGTTTACGAGCAATACCTGGGTTCGATCCCGGGTCGGATCAAACAAAACATTTTCAAACAAATAGAAGACGCTCCCCTCCTATTCGCCAAGGATTGTTGGATTACTTTACGACTAATCCACTCTTGCCTTGCTTAATGTAGCGATAACACTGATTCAGGAAATGCCATTATGTGACTGAATTACGTTTAAATGAGGCGTAAAACACCATTCAATCAAGTTGCGCTCTATTAAAAACAACCATACGGTATTTACCTTCAGTAGATTGAGATCAACCTTAGACTACGCTCAAATTTATCTGACTGTTCTGTTCGTCAATTAACTATTAAGGCTTAAAGAGACTTCTGACAAGCTTTTCCATTTGGATCAGATTGCTTGGATGCATTGGCAGACCTTTATCGACGTTTGCCAAAAAAACGTTATGGTTGTTTTTTCCTTCAACAAGACTCGTTTAATTTGATAACTCACCACTAATGCACAGCCTCGTATACGTTCCTTGAATCCGAACACGATAAGACACCACATTGTGTTCGTAATGTCGATTATACCGTGATGAATTCGATACTCTACACTGCCGTTTAGAATAGGTGAAGCTTAAACACTGAATCTTGTTACACTTCTCAAGACATTCTATATAACTTTCAAAGTCGACAGGCCTGACTTCCACCAAGAATCCCGTGTGTTCTATGACCTCATATCCTACGTCGATTGCGTCGGGTTTCAAACAGGTTGTGTCACGGATGACTAAAATAGATGGGAAAACGTGATTACATCAATGTTGGGTCTTATTGACTCCCCGGTTTGGCAATATTTAAAGTTATATTGTAATACAATTGGTGGAGCTACAGTTCCTATTCCTTGGCAAAAGATGCATTTATGTTTTTTGATAAATAGGCGGATGGTAAAGGCACTCATGAAACAGGGCGGATGCTCAGGCTCGCTTTAAGCTTCATTGTATGAAATAAGACCCATAAAAGCAATAGGGGGCTCGGCTCATTCATTTGTAGTTAATTTAAGTCCGAATTACGTTTAAATAATCCAAATATGTCGGTTCGAGCCGCGAAAGGTCAGTCGGTAACGACAAGGGCTATCGATCCAGGGACATGAGTTCTTATTCTGACGCGGTCCGATGCCGAGGACTGACGAAAATTATTTTGACTAACGTCAAACGTCTTCCAACAATTGACTAAACGTAGGCTATATATGGGAAGTTAGCCAATTGTCTGGAAAAAGTGTTGTCTCCGAAACTAATGCCGGAGAGCCATGAAACACATGGTTATTTAAACTGGTCGCCCATATATTACTAAAATACTTTTAAATGGTGTTTAATTCCAATCAATTAAATACATTTGACGGGTCATTAATTACAAAGTCTTATTGCTTAAATGTCTAGTGGGATCAGATTCGCGTACATAGTAATGCGGTGTCAAGGTTAGAATGCACCAAATTACCCTTAAACCAAATCTTGGTAGATCAAGCTATTTATTAGCGTTTAATCCGGTTTCAACAGTATTTCATTCACATTATGGCGTTTCCTGGGTAACTCATCAGTACGGCTGATTAATATATCTTGACACCAGTGTTATACTAGTTCTGCAATTCCATCGCCGCGAGGACGGAATTCACTACTACCATTTTTAAAGCTTTTGTTATGACCCCAGCGGTATTCGAACACCGGTCCTCCGTCCTCGAGACGGACAGCCAAGCCACAAAACCACCAAGGTGCCTTTTGGTACGGTAGATCCGGCTTTGACTAGAAAGTGTTAACTATAATGGCATTAACACATTGGTTCATATTATATTATATATGATATTCTACGAAGGAGAACAATCTTACTTATTTTCGGACAGCCAATCAATTCCATCTTCATGCATATAGGCCCTTCCACAGGTGACGTCACAATGGCCCGTATATGACGTGTAACAAACGCTCGGTAAACTAAGAACCGATGAACCGCATCTGCTTTATCTCTCTCGTCTATATGGAATCTCTGTGCGGAAATAAATGAACCGACCTATGGAGATTTTGAAAAGAGCAATGCTCCAATAAAACAGACCTTAACGTAATGATGGAAAAAGGCTACCTGCGCATTAATTGGATTCTATTTTGAAATCCTTGTTTGTTGGCGAATATAAATCAGTTTTGTAACAGTTTTTCCGACAGAAGCCGTTTCCCTTTGGCCGTTAATCACTCTTTCCATCATTTGAGAGCATTATAAAACAGAAAACAAAGTCAATGCGTATCTTCTTTCATGAAATCCAAACACTCATTGTTTAAGTATAAGGTTTCCATAGTAACAGGTGCATCGAGTGGCATTGGAAAGGCAGTAACAGTAGCTTTAAGAGCAGCCGGTTTAAAATCGCACTCGACCCTTCGGTTGTGAAGCAAATTGTTTAGACATATGTTAATCACGTTATAGATTTACCACTTGAAGACGTATTTAGACACATCAACAGCTGAATACCATTGACATCTTTGTGACAAAAGAAGCAATTGCCCATATCAAGTAATGTTTTAAATACTATTCAATTATGATATTTTATATCAGGAGATTTTCCATATTTAGCCTTGACTTTTTCAAAGTCGTCAGTGGCCGATTTGTTGTAATGTGGGGGAAATGAAATCCGTAACTAAAGGGATAATTATGTTTAAACTGTTCGTAATTCTTTGTTTCTTTAATCAAGTTAAGAGAGTGTGTGAATTAAAGACTATTGTCCTTGAATGTTTGTGGTATTGTATCTAAACTTAAGTGTCTCGACTTGTTATCATATGTATGTAAGTTTGATGTAATTGATTTACAAGAAACGAAAACTGATGAAACCGATGAGATATGTGTTCCAGGCTATATATGTACAATAGAAAAAACTGCCATATACTACATATTATGTATAATCAAAAGTACCCCACCGACTATTGTATTTAACTATTATATGTATTTACCATGTTGTTAATATGTAACCTGGTTGGGAAATACAGTATATGTCTGTCTGTAGAAAGTTAATCTGTATGACTTTTATTTAAAAAAAGTAAACTGAAAAGTAGCAAGGAAGACTTAAGCGAAAACTGTCAAATTATAGATCAGGTGGAATACAGCCTTATTGATTAGAGAAACTGTAGCTCAGTACATACATGGGGACACCAACACGGAATGTAACCTCATCAGATTTGTTACCGTGTCTAAATGTGTGTACGGTGACACTAATAGTAACAATGGTGAAGATTGTGGATTTGTTTTGCCGGCTGGTTCTAGATTTGCTCAGGTCGATCCATATTTTTAGAAATCAAAATGAAGTATACAGATTTATTTTTTAATAACAAACACTGTATCCTATTTGGAGATTTCAACGCACTTTGTGGTGATTTAACTGAACAGAACAGAACATATTTCCTTATACGTAAACTTTACAGTTCTTTTGTGTTTATATTCTTAAGAATATAAAATCATATAAAAGATGAACTTTTGTAAATCATCCTAAACTAAAGTACAATATAATAATAAACACATTGAAAATACATGAATTACTATCATTATCAAATCCAATATATATATTTAGAACAAAACTGGACAGAATCTTTATTTACATGCGAACACAGAACATAGCATGTCAATAAGAATGTCCTTCGTAACTGACCTGGACATCCCCCCCCCCCCCCCCCCCCCCCCCCCCCCCCATTTGAATAACATACTTTACAATATCACAAGTGACGTTCTAGTTGTTCGTATTTACCAGTATGTATTCTTAAATTATTAGAGCATACACGTAGCTTTGTAATCGCTATTCTAAGTTCTTGATACAATATTATCTAAATAAGATTAAAATTCAAAGGAAATTTTAAGATCTCTTTACACTGTTATAATGAAGTGTTTTTTCGTTTATCTGTGAAATACAAGAGAAAGTTGATGCAACGCATCAATGTCGCCGGATATCCATAGTGCAGTTATGCATAACACTAACATTATAGTAGT